>LUCM01000641.1:79176-93977 GCA_008360955.1 Fasciolopsis buskii | reverse complement strand
TTTTAACTTCAATTTCAGTGAAATATCAGGCCGACGCCATAAGTGCTTCAGTCCTGCGTAAGCTGTCCGAGCCTTGGATATACGCATACTTACCTCCAATCCCGAGCTACCATCGTTGGACACGCAGCTACCAAAGTAGGTGAGACGGTCCACAATCGTCAGCTCCTCTCCATCCAGTATCAAGTTCGGTGCTGCTGTCGTCCAGTCCTGTAACAGTACTTTGCACTTTGAAGATTCATTTTCCCCCCAAGCCAGCTTCATAAACTTCATGGAATCCGTTTCGGTTTCTTACACCTGATTAGTCAAAACCAGCTATCTAACAGTAGCCAATATAATTCCCTGTTAGTGGTAATTCAAAGTCACATTGCTTTCACTGGAAGGTCAGTATGCATTCTCAGTTCCAGATGGTGATGAGCTCACTATAAATAAATGAGGGGCCGAAGATACACCAGGTGTTCCCCGAAACGAAAGTGAAATTAACCCTTAGAAAGAAGCCTTTTGCGTTATTCCACCATGACGGTGCAAAACTTGTCAGAGCCTGACTCTTCTCGGTTACCTCTGTACTGGCACCAGTCTTTATGTTCATTAGGAGGAGAGACATAACAAATTAAGTGATTTTGTAGATGCTCAAAAGACACTTTGACGTTCCTATAGTGACATCTGTCTTGGAGGAAGGCTGTGAACTTTGGGGTTACTTATGGCAAACTAGATTTCAACGTTTTAAAAAGGTTTGTCCACCTGCTGAGCGGAGTAATATTTAAGCCGAGTTCCGTCTGTGCGTTCCAGCACTTCGTTTGGTTTGCGATGAAAGGCGAGAGCCGAATAGTGGTAGCACTGGTAGTTTTTATACGAGTAGAGAAATTCCTTTAATTTTGATACTGTTGGAATGATGTTGTAGTTTACGTGATCAAACATTAGAAGGATATTATGCTTGTTCATTTGAAATTCTAGTTTCCAAATCCAAGTTGACCGCTCCAAAGAAAACCTGTCCCTAGTTAGCATTACGTGACATGGTGAGTCCAGCTGCTTCAAAGGCTTTAGTAAGAAGTGACCACGGTACATATAATGGAGTTTTCAGGATGTTTGTACGAGTTGTGCCATGTGGTTTGGTTGGTTGAAGGAATGAAACTACCCAGTGCATTGCCGGGAGCTCAAATCTCCAAGTGACCGGAATTACGCAGTTCTTTGTAGAGCTGTTGGTAGTTCGTCTAATGTACAGACAATGTTTTTTTCTAATTTTACTTCCGATCATTTATCCTATGAACTGGCGAGTAATTTGGTTCATCAAATCTATTTTAGGCAAAGCGAACTTAGATACAGTGGACGTCTTGCGTCTTCAGATGCGGGGCATCCTTCAAAATGAAGGTCAAAGTAATGACAGTAATACTGAGAGACGGGACCAATAGGCCGGTCAGCTTTAGCCGGGAATGACTTACATAAATTGCTGGATTATGACAAGTGGTTTTGACCGGTCAAAGGTCGTTTGATCGGTTTTGCTTCATGAGCCAGAACTGGTTTGAACTGGAATCGAGACAGCCGGCTGAAGACGCTAGAGTTAGCGGTTGTAATAACCAGGTATTAAAATATAAAGCGATGATATTTGGAATGACTGAACAGAATGGATTCTGTTTTAGTTGTCGAAAAATCCCCACCGAGCTTGTTCTCCAACCTGTGTGCCTTAAAATTATGTTCATTCGCTAAGGTGGGGGAGTGGCTTATGTGAAATTATATTACACGTCCAGTTCCATTTGACCTAAATAATCTTGACGAAGCAAAATCTACCACGATGCGGTCCGTTGTTTCGAACTTCTAACAAGCAACAAATGGTCCTCAAGCTTTCAGGCTTTACCTATTGAAGCGGTTACCTCTATCAGGCGAAAAGATAAAGTGTGTAGTTGGATCAAGTCCAACCTTTGCCAGATGAATGGAGCTGAAGCAAAATAAAATTTAAGATTCATTTTCCAATGAAATATAAATATACTGGCATTCATGTTATCGGTTCTGTTAAAAATCTTATAGCTTCTTCCACAAGACCCGAGGTCTAACGTCTAAAGGAACTGTACACTTAAGGAATGACGCAAGTGTTCGTCGGTTTGATTTTGGCAGTTTGATTTACAAACTGATCGACGTAGCATTCGTCATGGCAAGCAACGTGAACCACCCGTGATTATCAGTCGCTAATCAGCAATTGTTTGCACACTTGACGACTGGAGGAGGAAGAGGGATAGGATATAAACGAAGTCGATCAGGTGACATTACTCATGGGGACTATGCGATTTGAAAGCTAACCTGAATGTTGAGTTGTCGACCGTTTGCATGCAGAAGACTAAAAATCAATGGAGGATTGGATGAAGTTCCATCAACTAATAACTACCAGCCGTTCGTGTGCCACAATAGGCAATGCGCAATAGTTTCATATAGTGAGTTTACATGTAAATCACACGACAAACCCTCGCCGAAGCGTGCGTACACAACCATCCAATCGGGGTCTTGACGGCACGCGAGCGAAAGATCCAAACATGCCCCATGTTCCATTGGTCCGAAGATATTCCACTAATCGGGATACTTCGCAACTTGTATATAAACATGTAATTTGTTAACAGACTTGGGCGAATGTGTCTTGCAATTGCTGTGGTCTTCCTATTATCTTCAGTTGCTTAGTTTCGAGTTGGAGACACTTTGGTGCATACTGGCATTCCATGTGACCTCTTTATTGCCACAAATCGGATTCTGTGTTGCAGGCACGCTAATACTCATGAGTAACACAGAAAATCGACAAAATTCATCATTACTATTTGGAATTAAAGCTATACAAAACTAAGCGATTTTTGGCAGGGCCCCAATAATTCAAATATTCGGATCACTGGTAACTATCAATTCAGTATTAGAGAAGCGCTCGATAATGTTTAACAGGTAATTTGAGCCGTGAACCAGTTAAGCAGTTAGCAAGCGGGTTCGGAAACATGAAATGAAATCTAGGGACAGATTGATGGTGCGTTCGGACTTCATATACACAATCCAAGTTTCAAGTGGCATAGTTTTTACGTAAATTACAAAAGTGCATCACTTACCTTATCAAAAGGCACGGTATTTAATCCGGCTTGATCTCTGACTATTCGACAGGGGGAGTTGCCTTCGAAGTCACAGACTGTATTGCATCGTAATATGAGCACGAAAATATGGAATGCAAAACTGTATACAGTCAATAATGCCACGTGAAGTTGTGCCACGTTGTCAACCTGCTGGCTAAAGCACTTCATCTTTTGACGACTTGAACGATACTCCTCGGGTTTGTTTGCGCAATGTCTGCGCACGTGCCAACGTAAAATCTGGGTTAAATCATGTAGCCCAGCTCATTTCGTGATGCGGAAACAGGTGTGTGAGTCCACTCAGGCCACATGATTAGCTGTCCGGCACAAGAGACTTTGATTTTCTTGAGGATTACCCAGCACAGCGAGTGAAGCAATGATTTGTTATTATTTGGTCATTTTTTTATAATGGAGTCAAAAACCTTCCCCGATGAGATGCATTCACGAACTAGCTACGCAATAAAACTCCGTCCCATCTGCCAGCTAAACGATTAGCGCTAGTTCTCATTGGAACCAAAATGCAACGGTCGGTAGTCAAGGGAAAATGAAAATACAGCTTGCCTTTACACTTTTTGTTGAAAATGTCATTCCGGCTACAACATTATTCATCTAACATGCTTGGTTTATATTTTGTTCGACCGATCCTCAGTCACACTAATACAGTACAATTCAAAGCCATAAAGGTTTGTGTTTGAATAATGCACCTTCTTTTTTACAGAGAAGGTTCCTGAGTAAATTCGGAATTGGATGAAGTGATGGTGCATTGTCTACCTCCTTCTACTCAAAGTTTATGATCATCCTTAAAATTGGCATTAGCAAAATATCGAAAGCCTCAAATGCGGCATTTTTTTCAAAAAAGTATCGCTTTTATTCTTGTCCAAAGGGTCTAACAATTTCAGTCTTGAGGGTAACTTTAATACTAACAGCATCTATCAATTTCCTGTTTGTCATGCTTGAAAATGACCAGTAACATTTTATTATGTAATATCCCGACCTTTTCAAGTCTAGTTGTTCTTACCAGGCTTATAGCCAAGAAGATCGACAACACATCTCAGTTGCTTTGGTCCTCCATTCAGATGTTGTCCAGGGCATGGTTTTGTGTTCTGATTGGTCCACCAAAGACTTCTGATTGGCGCATCGAATATTATAAACCACTGATCAAGATTTACTTCCCACAGGTTGTAACAACACGTTAGTTGGATTTTCCCGAGAACAGACTTTTGACGCAACCAGTCGGACATTTGGCTGTATGAAGCTTCAGTTTGCAAATTATACCGTTCGGTCTTTGGGATCGACTGGCATGTATACCTAGGTACCGTGCCGGAGATGTCTTCGTGAGCTACACAGATTTGGGACCTTGCAACTTGAAGGGACGGACGAAGTCCCCTCGGTCTCGTAAAGTCCCACTAGGCTGTTTGTTTGTGCTCACGTGGGAGCACCAACACAATGAAGAAGCGGTAGATTCATGCGGGAACGAGAACACGAGGTAGGTCAAGGGGGTGCAGTTGTGCACATATGATTCTCTGAGCTCTGGGTCTGAATAAATTGGCAGGTATAAGGTGGTTAGTCCTCAAGTAGCGCTTATAAAAGATCAGTCTGAATAGAGAGATGACTTACTGCATACCGAGACAATCCTCCTCCAAGAGAGGTTCAAATGTTCGAACCAACACGGTAAGAAAGAGAAGATTCCGTGGGCTGAATCTCAGTAAATGTGAAGGTCGACAGGAATCACTGGAAAGGATCGATGCTGGTGGATAAGTGACATAACACAAATTCAAAAATCACAAAATCCCAGGTTAATTGTCCTCGCTTCTATTAGCTTGAAACTGAAGGCGAGAACAGCTCTTTGGCGGAAAGTGTTTGCAGTACACATGGAAGCTTCCATGGGGATACAAATGTAAATTAGGCGATCAAGGTCAAAGGTCCCCGTGCGGTCTCCGTAATGCATGTGCTTGAAATTATCGTACGGAATTCGGTTAGCCGCAATAACGAAGAGAGATACGAATTACCGGTAGGCACAGGATTGATTCGACTCCACGCTATGCGACAGAAAACAGCGATTTAACATCAACATTCGGGAAACAAGCTCGGGATTTAATTAAAATTAACGTATTTAGATGCGAAATTGGAGATATTCTGATTGGTGGAATGTATTCCGTCCAAAGTTGGAATTTCACAACCAACTATTGTCACAGTTGTCATTGACCGGTTGTCTACGCAGCCTAGCACGAATGTGTACCGGACTGTGTCACGGAACCTGATGTGTGCAAACAAATGAAGATATCTTGTTATGCGGTCTCATAGTGTGACCGTAGGGGAGAAGTGGACACCGATAGATTCAAGGGCCTTAGTTAATATTGGTAGGGGACCAACAAATGTGATCATGAGAATCAGACTGAGAGAGAAGCCAGTAGGATTTCAAGTGATCGTTTTTGCTAAAAATCTGGGTACTGAGGAAATGCCGTCTCTCATCAAGTTTGTACCTGTTATTTGGCTTTGGCAAGACTGCACACGATTTCAGTGTCCAAATCTGATTCACGGTAGCCGTCAATTTTATTTTGCTTTTTGTGTATTCCTATCGAGGGAAAACAGTGTAAAGTTTCCTCGACGGTAGTGTAAGACCGCTTTGCTGGATTCTATTCGTTCACTAGAATGTAAATGCCAGTGATTATAGTGTTTTCATGAATTGACTAGAAACCCCTGTTAGTCTTGCTGAGCCTCGTGCAAATCAAGCGATTTTTGCTTATACAGTGTATTATCAGGACCAAATGATGTAAGGAGTGCATCGAAAAATCGATGCGCCATATATTGATTTTTAATTGTGAATGATATAATGTTAATAAGACAGCGTTGTTGGTAGATGCAATGCGCCAACATTTCAACTACCGTGGGTAGTCTAGACGACATGTTGCAAGACAATCACTGTCCGCTACGTCTCATAAGAAAACAACTGAAAAGTTGCATGTCAACAACCAAGACGAAGTAAGAAAAGAAAAAGAAAACGACCTCGGTCGGATTTCCATACAGATCGGGTACTTCAGAAGCAATAAGAAAGGATCTCAGTGACTTTGATATTCACACTTTCTTCCGGATGGACACTACTTTAAAGCGCCACCTATCAAAGGCTAACGATCAAGTCGGTGTGCAAGACCAAGACAACTGCATCTACAAAATCAGTTGCAAGGAATGCCCAGCAGAATATATTGGACAAACCAGCAGACAACTGATGACACGGATAACAGAACACAGAAGGAAAGAAAAGTGCCTACCTTCTGACAAGGCAGCCTTACCAAAACCTGAGCGCGATTCAGTCATCGCTCTGTGTGCCATAGCAGAAGGACATAACATAGATTATGAAAACACAAAAGTACTCCAACGTGGATTCAAAACCTGCACAGAACGTAAAATTTGCCGAGGCTCTGGCGATAAGCACCCACCCCACATGCATCAACGAGAACGACGGGGCAGAGATTTCGGAGATATGGACAGCCCTAACATCTTTGAGAAACAAACATTCCAAAAGGTCACCACGCGAGTTGACCCTACCACCACGGGGACGGATGACGTGAAGGACAGCTATTCACTCACCCGACCCACAGTTCAAAGTACACACACTCAAAAACACAGACAACTTAACATCAGTTGGCATGCGAACGTTCCCACAGTCATTTGATTATAAAACATGCCTTGAGAAAGACTACCCCAGCAGACGAAACGTTGGCGCATTACATCTACCAACAACGCTGTTATTAACATCATATCATTCACAATTATACGGTATATTGTTTGTCATGATTTAACAGCTACGTGTTATTTGAATTATTGTGGAACAATCGTCAAGCGGATAGTATAGCTAGACTTAACAATGAAGATTATTCTGAATTCAGGATATTCAAGTATGATTGTTATCTTATTCGAGAGGCCGAAAGAACCGAGTGGAACTGAAAGCATTAGTCGTGTGAAATGAACAACATTTAGAATGGAAAATGGATACGGCACTCTCCATCGCGTTCTTCACCACCTCATGGATGAGGGAGTCAGTCAGTAGTATGAATGCTAATTACATGGGATGGAAAATGGAAAGGCCTGATTATCGCTTCTAAGTGAATGAAATGAATGAATTCGTTTTTCCTAAGCTCGAGGTCGTACAATCCCGATGTGCACACTAAGCCCCTTCTGGCACAACCAATTTTGCAGCTCACTGACAACCGGTTATAGAGATACATCTTAAAATGCATGCTCTCTACAATACTACAGGACTGTCAAATCGTGCGCTCAAATCCGCTCTTTTAAAATCGTCCAAACACGCCTACTCCCTTCTTCTTTGTTCATATCAGGCAACAGATTACTAAAATAAGCTAACTTATGGAAACCGATGGACGAACACATGTGAGCTGCTTAGGTTGCGTTCAAAAGCCAAAGTACGCACATGTAATCACATGCCACTGTAAGATTTTACGGACTGACCGCGAGTAACCCGTGTATTGGAAATCGATCAGACTATCCGATAGCTGTGAATTTGGACAATTGTTGACCCTATTTATCTCGACTAGGATGGCTGGTTAAATGCATTGCTAGTTTTTCATTCATTCCATCGGTCTAAGATTGCTGAAAGTCAACGTTTGTGTTCCCCTACCCAGTATCACTATTCGTATTGACGTCGTAATCTGTTGCTCCAGTTCTGGTATGCTGTGAACATGCTTCTGGACAAACGTTTTTGGGTATAACTTGAAAGTTTTGAGTAGACCCCTTGGAGTGTAACTGAGCGACATAGATTTAGGCATGAGTCCACACCTCACTATTGCTTGACAATTTTAATCAGACGAAAAAGAATAATTCTAAATCAGTCCCTTCGAAATTCCCTCAGCGGATATTTTGGTCGCCATACGCGACATATTGATAGAAGATATTCCCGCGGGAAACTTATAACATCTGGTGACTATTTAATGCTGTCAAACAGTTGGTCAAACCGTTCACAGTCAAACGCGCAATATTTGGAACTAGATGTCTATCGATTTAGTCTTCAGCTTGTCGGAATTCCGGAAATGTCCGCCCTGTTAGATTCTATCCACTTGTTTGTCCACAATAAATTAACGCTACCTGTCTTACGCGTACAGGTAGTTTTTATCTAAAAGGTGGATAATTTTTGTGACAAGCTTGAAGCAAGTGTTTAGTTAGCAGGTCATGCCCCATGGCCGTTACCGTTTTAGAATCTAGTTATCGCGTTCGCTAACCGTGCAGCTTCGGTCGGTCGTCTTGGCTCCAGTTCAGTGACACCTGCTTGGTCTACCAAGAACGATTGAATGGCCTTTGACTGGTCAAAACTACCGTTTCTTTGTTATAATCAAACGATTTATATACAATTCATTCGATTTTAAAACTTATGGATTCCGTACCTCCACCCCTGTCAGGCTCATTGTCTCTCTTTTGGTTTTCATTTCGAACGACGCATCATTCACTTCTGAATGTGTCACAAAAATCAGACCACTTTTCTTTTTTCCACAGGTTGATCCTTTCTTGTTTTGGAGCTTCCAGTCAATCGGATCCTTGGCTTGTGTCATTTATTCGAGTACAAACGGGTTTGTCGACCAATCCTGCCTCCCGGACATATCCGGTTTCATCTTGCCTGACTCGTCGAACCGAAACAAAAGCTCACCAGCTAGCTGCCACAATTTACCGCTATGGCCCACGACATTTGAGGAGGATGTGGACAACCATGGTCCTGAAAACCTGGACTGGCACAGAACCAAATGAAGTCGCACCGAATCAGGATCTTAGTCAAACTGAGAATATTAATGTTCAACAACATGTATATGACAAATTTAAGCTACCTCTGGTCGATAATCAGGATTATTATGTTCAACTTGGTTACAGAACCCACAAGAGGTTGAGATACTACTTATTCTGAGGCAACACGTGCGTTTTAATCTACCACAAGTGAATAATCATAATCTCCTCCGTTACACATACAGAACAGGGACAGACATTTACAGGAAGTTGAAAATATCGTCTCTGAACGTGTGAAGCCTCTCACTGAACATAAGAAATAATGCACTTTTCTGTCTTCACACAATTGTTTATTCAGGTGGTGTGATCGCGTCCTTTGTAAGAGTTTATGTTTATTTTGGCTCGAAGACATCCCTACGATCACGTGGACAGATGAATACGCGGGTTTCCCCGAGCAAATCCGAATCCTGCTCACAGCGCCAATGTTCTATTCAGAGAAAATACTTTTGAAATTTATTTCCACATCAAGTAATTAGCACCGGCCGGGACTTGGAAGCCCAAACAACGTCCAGAGAAGTGAGAACAACGGTCTGATTCATCTCATCCAGGGCCCAGAAGTATGCAACATGAACAATCAACGTCAGAAAACAGGCGAAACATGTGATTAATCTGGTACATACCGAGAACCAATCAAAATTACCTCACTTGGTGGCTGGATTCGTAACCGTGTGTGCATGTGTGTGTCTCCCACACATATGTGCGTGTGTTTCAGACGGATAAATTCCCGCTGAAGGGCGTTCACGGACTGGTGATCATCAGGTCATGTATAGCATTATCCCTTTCCTCCAGAAGCACGTTTCCATTCCCCTCGGAGATTGTAGTCATGCAGAATGCTTTGATCATATCCAAATGGTCTTCGTGTGTGTCCGTGTGTTGGATGAAGTAAAATGTTTTTGTTATGTTCACTGATCTTTTAGACGGTGGAGTTTTACTCTTCCAATTATATAGCCTTGCAGAGCAACGGTAAATAGGCAATTCAGCTAGCGTTTGAAGGCTTAACGAGTGTGGTATCCCGATACGGTGTGCTTTGCACCATCAAAGAGCCAAGCAGTTCTTCAAGACTGGCAGGAGTTGGTGTGCGTACTCACAGTTTGTGGTGCTCGGTTAAAGGTAGTCAATGGCTCCAAGTACCTCGGGAGTCTGATCACATCTGGCAGAGGTGTTAGCGAAGAGTCCTTCGAATCGCAAAAGCAAGTACAACCTTCGCAAACCCACGACACTTGCAGTACTGTCATGACCTCCGGCTTCCCATCAAGGGAAGGGTGTACAGTCTCACAGTTCGCATTATTCTTCTCTACGGTTGTGAGATTTGCCTATCCGTGTTGAGGATGCCAAACGACTTCCTGTCTTCGACCTCCGTTGTTTCGGAAGCATTGCTCGAGTATGGTGGAAACATTGGGTAAGCAATGACGAGGTGCGTCGTCGTGTGTTGGGTGCAGACAATCTTCCTCTGTCGTGGTTGGGGATCAAGAGATGAGAATTGTTGTTGGTTTAAGACGCTGAGAGATATAACTGAGAAACGAAGTCAGTGGCTCGAATGTTGTAGGTCTCTCTGTAGAACTCATCCATCTTAAAAAACAATCGGTATAAACATAAAAACCAATGGGTTCGTCTTTTTGTTATTTATTCCTCTTTTTCCTCTCTTATCAATTTTCTATGAAGTTTCATTAACATGTTACGCTAGTGCAATGCTTGTTTCCATTATACTGATATATATATGTGTGTGTATAACACATCGGCTATATATTACACGATGCCTTATACTGCTATGCGGTCCATGCAATGAATTCTGGTGCAAATAACTTTATGAATTCGAGCATTTAAATGAAATGTCAGAAGTACAATATCATAGTTAGCCTCACGGTTGTAGTCCGGACAAGTAGTGACTTATTGCTCCGAGTGCTCCCGTGTACAAAAGTTGGTGCTGTTTTGGAAGAATCGAGGTTTGGAAAATCCGATCAAAACCAGTCACACGAACGCAATATGACGAACTGATCGGTTTATTTTCTTCCATGGAAGAAGCGATTTCTTCAATAAAGTATGGACAAATGAAAAAAAGTGACACACTGACATGAATGGAATTCGTTGGGCCGGAACAATAGCTGTCAAATACAAAGAAAAGAATCTCAAAATATTCGCGCTCCAATGGCTAACTCATGTTATTCCTGCCCATCTGGCAGATCAAAATGGGGGACATTCTTGAAATGTTCATCCACAAAAGTCATAACAGAAGCCAAGTTTATGGCCTCATCTCGCTGTTTACCGTGACCGCAATGTTTTCGAATAAAAGCAAGATCTGAGCCGTCTAGCCAGACCAAATTAAGTTGTGTGGTCACAGGTCTGTTTGGTTCGGTTTGTTCAACAATCAGTCATTCGCAAGTGTGCACTGTTTCTTGTTTGCTGCGTCACAGCATCGAAAAGTGGTGAGGCCATATGTCAAAAGAATTAGCGAGAATCAGGAACATTCCGAATACATAAACGCCGATCACAAAGTCCCGAACCATCTATAAGAATGACGCGGGCCTTGATCCTAATAATCTAAAATTACCTGCTTGGAGAGCTTTTCCGTTAGGATTTTCATACGATTTTTCCAAGTCATGAACTGATCACCCTGAGGAATCCTTCAAGCACTGCGTGCCCCGGAAAAGTGTGTATTGAGAGGGTCGATCTGAGGGATTGTATCATGTCATAGCCAGTGGATTCGCTCGTGTAGACACAGTTAGACTGGCCGCCTGAAGTTGACGAGATCCCCCGAAGAGATGGTTGAAGACAGTAAGTGATACGGCTTGGTAGAGCAGTTAGTGGCTTTCTTGCATTCGAAACCTTTCTTCTTCTGTGTAGTTTCCTAACTTACTTCTTTGCAGTCACTCTTTTATTATGTCCCGTTATTTTTCCATTTGAGCAGATGGTACTGTGAACTAGCGACTGAAATCAAAGCACGTAGGTGCGGAATGAATGGTTGAGCAAACGGAAACTGGAATTGATCATGCTGGTTCTAACCACCTTAACTTATTCAAATTCGGTGTCTCTCATAACGATTTTGCTCTGCAAACTAATATCCTGTTAAGGGAACTCTCTCACCACTTTTGAGCGGTATCGCGACGACACCGGTTTTCATACGTCGGCAGTCTTCACGAGTCTTGTCTCCATTGGCCACTTTTCGACACCGTATAGTAGAGACTTCGTCAAAAAATTGGACTTCCATCAATTCAGATATAGGCAAAATTTCAAATCCTAGACAAACCAAAACCAATCGGACAGATATCAAAAATAAAATTCACTCGAACCGTGTGACTCTTGTGGGAAGTATGACCCTGGCCCCATGTGCTTCATTCACGTTCCCAAGAGTCACTGGGGCGTTAGAGCAGGATACGATGCAATTTATCCTTCGCACTTTTGGACCTGTTATTGGAAACCGGAGTTCCGGTATACCCTAGACAAATTCTCGGAAATCCTGTATGGCGATTAGTGCGTCCACGCTTGTCTGGATTATAAATTCAAGATGGTCCTTTGTTATCAATCACCGTGTGAAGCCTGTCATTTCTATGCCTTTCAAAAGAAAAACAAAGAACGTCGTTTATCCAAGGATTTCCAATATTCGAATGTTTTATAGCTTAGGTTGACTTGGAATAAATGAACGCAATCCGTCTTTATTTGGAATTAAACTATACTGAGATTCTTGTCCGACATAGTACAAGAACGGTGGTGACTGATTGAAACAACGGTGTTGCACCGAACGGAAAAGCCATTCAACCTCCAGATCACAAAGCCACCTAGCTTGCTAATTTCGTTGACTTATAAATAGCTTTATGTGGTCCTATTCTACTCCTATTTTCATACTCCCGGTTACCGGTTCTCACCTTCTCTGATGTAGTGGGCCTTGACTACTGTGGACTACTTCCGTTTGAACTAAATTCATCTACCTGGCATATAGTAAAACTATTAGAGAAATTTCGGTGACACATTTTGTCACCTGAACTGTTGGCTTTTACTATTTTTTTTTACCGTAGCGCCCATTTGCTCCTCTTTCTAGGTGATCGTTCTTAAGTGGAACAGTCAGCTTCTTGTCAGAAGCCCATTTGGTTTTGACACCATTTGTTATGTGACCGCAGTTAGGATCAGTGGGATTTCTGATTTCCGGACGAGGACAATGCTGGATGCGGAATCACCAAAGTGACAGCTTCGATCTTGTGGAATACTTCTAGACTTCAAGACCAAAGATAATCGAAAGCAGTTCCACCACGGATTGCCTAATTCACTTGCATGTTTCCTATTCGTCATATTACAACACACATGGAAATTCACATTCAACTGTGGTCTGCGATAACTCCTAATCGGACGCAGTAGATCCCACCGTGATCAGTTTGCATGTAAACCACGTAATGCATTTCGGTACAGCTTCACGCTGACCTGCATAGATAGGTAACTCATGTTGTTGATTTTCATGGGGTTTTGGTAGTTGAGTTTGGCGTTTCGATCGCAAACGTTTCACCACCAGTCCAGATGATGACGATCAATCGGAAGCGCGGATTTCAGATATTTTGGTCGACTAAGATCAGCAAATTGGTTTTGGATTTAATTTTTCATCCCATTTTGCTTTAGCGGTCGAAATCCCTGAAACTACGCCCCTTGAGACATGCAGAGGCTATACACACTAGTTTATTCTCATCTCACGACCGTGGACCGACAAACTAAACGCCAGGATTTGAATTACATTGATGCAACAAGTTAGTCATGCGAACTGTTCTCGTTTATCGGTATTAATGTGTGCGTGCATCTTTATGTGTTTGTATGTGTACCTGCAGGTCTACGTGTGTTCCTCGATCAACTTGCATTTTGCATCTCATACGAAACAATTCGCTTGTGATGTTCTTTTAATTCTCTAAGGACTCACTGAGATAGTTAGACGACACCATCCGATTTTCTTCACACCTTCGTGACACTGACCAGAAATGACCACGTCGGATTTAGTGACTGCGTTTCGCCGTACGTACCCTGTATCAACAACTGTGCAGCCGATTGCTGACCGCTTTTCGTCAAACAGGTGCTACCGTTTACCAAGATTCGTCAACGCAATGATCGCAAATCAACCCACTACTCGTGAGTAGTTATGGGAAATCAGCAAAGATCTGTTACCGTGCCTAATCCTCCTGTAGGTGGCCCAAGATTTGAACAAGGGCACATTGTTTAACAAACCCTGATCAAACATGGCAAGATGTGCAGGGAATTCTACCGCATAACTACATACTAAGCAACAGGGATATAACTGCCCAATGAGTATCATGGAAGAAACATTAGTGACACTTGCTTACACTATCATGCAGAGAAACTGTGTTGGCATGCAACGGGTGAAGATGACTGCATGTAAATTATCATTACTATATTAAATGCATACCCATGATTTATTTCGAACTGCGGAACATGAGTATACGAATTCGAGTGCCAATTGTAGTACAAATCCACGATTCCGAGCTCGCTTTCGTTTACCCTAGTCTGTGGTCATACCAGCACAAAAGCCGCTGGTCGGCCGCAGCCCATTCTAGACGGCAATCGCTGAGTACTATTCCAGTCGGAACTCTCAATGCCGTTGCCATCCCAACAAAATGTCGAGGATCCGGGCAAGCATTGGGAATAGATAAAAGTGATCCTGTGCTCGGTGGCATCCGCCGCTCAGGATTCCTTGCCACATAAACCGCAGAACCGATGGATATACCGACTTCAGTTGCACTATTGGATGGCCGCAGATCCATCCTTCCAAATGCAACATCCAGTGAGAGATGCAGATCCCTGGGACGTCAACTTACCAAGAACCGGCATCAGTGGTGAGCGGGAAAATGTAAGGAGATGGAAAAGACTGCGGCTGTCGGCAACAGTCGCGACCATTGCCGACTGACTAGAAATCCTGGTCCACAGAAACCGAGTGTA
>LUCM01000641.1:38305-78265 GCA_008360955.1 Fasciolopsis buskii | reverse complement strand
AGTAACTGATATGGCTTGGTGCAGCAGTTCGTTAGTGGCATTTTTGCATTTGAGACCTTTCTTCCTCTATGTGGATTTTTAACTCACTATTTTGCAATCGCTCTTTCATTATTTTTGGTTGTTGTTTCTGGTTGAGTAGATGGTGCTTTCAGCTTGCAATGGCAATCAGGGTTAACGACTGTTCCTAATGGAACCAAACATATGACTAAATATTCATACGTATATATCCATTTGCACATATATCTATTATTCATTTTTGCATTCTTTATTTTGGGGTTTTAAATTATACCGATATAAAATTATGCTGAGTATCATGCATTTAAAAATTTCCAAAGCCACTATACGTCTGACCCTGTTGCTTATGAGGCGATGATCTCCTTCCAAGGTTGTTAGTATAGGTCTTCGATTATGTTACTCCACATTTGCGATAAGCTGCATTCTTCTACCCCGATAAAATCAGTATTCTACCAGTCGCATCCTCCCAGTCCCGATGCTTGTGTAGTCTAGGCCTTAATTTTCGTTTGGTGCAATTTAATCAGATATAAAAGGTGTCTCTCGATTTCTACATATTTCATTTCAGCATTCTGCTTCTGTGGAAAGTCAGGCAATCGTCTTGTAATCGAAAGGTCCCGTATAACCATACTCACTACTATCAGATTGAATACACAAAGGTAAAGGTGGAGTATAGCTCGTTGGCACGATACTCGTCTGCCCATTTCCACGTTTTTGTTCAATACGCTAATCACCAGATGGGCCTCATCTGTTTGTCGGACTTCGAAAAGAATTTGTGGAGAGCCGTGACCTTTCGGTTAAGATAATGACATGTTTGTCGTATCCCTTGATGCAAGCATGTTTACTATGAACACGAAATGTACAGTCTCATTGTAGATACGATTGCCCAGGAAAGAATCAAACCATTCGATTTGGTTCGGACTATAATTTCCAAAAAAAATAGAATTTCTTCTGTCGCGTGAATTACCTCAGGCAAATCGCTTGCTGCCTGAAAAAATTCCACTCCTGGATACGCTTAGGTCAAACGGTATTGACTGTAACAACCATTGAATATTCATTCAGTAGCTTAACGTTCCATTCAAGTCCAAATGCAAAAATAGTGAAGTTACATTAAATAAACTAAAATATCACAAGTTTGATAGAACAGGTAAGAGGTCACCAAACGTCGAGTGTGTTATAGCTATTCGACAATTATGGAAATCTACGTGTGACGAACAGTGATTCTAGTGCGCATTAACCGGTAGAAATGTGTTCATGACCGATCCGGACTGATTTATGTCACCTGAGAAGATTGACGCGCACAGTCTTATCCATCCAAGGTCCGTAGTTGAACTCTACCTCATTTATCTGTGTTTTCACATAATCAGTCATGCTTAAATCGTAAAGACTTGTGATTTCGGCCTGTTCTTCTGACCTTACTCAGAAAACTTACTTTAGTTAATCAATTCTTTTTCAATTGTTCCCCAAGCATCATTGAGTTTCGACGAACTTTCAACTTTGGGTTCTTCCATGTTCATGACTTGTGTGTTGTCAGTGGATGATTTACTTTACCCAACCTACACACGTTTGCCTTTTTTCTTCATCCACTGTTTTGTTTTAAACTCTGCCCGTTGATGTGTGATAATTTTTCCAGTAGACATAAGGTCTCGCGCACACACTTTGACTGGTTCGCTTCAATTCTCTGTCATCACTATGTTGCTGTTTTTGTCGGACATTTGGTTCGCGGCTACAATCGACCGGATTTATTATTCTTTAAATACCGTATTGTTTCTCAACATCGACTAAGATTACGGATTTCTGCACACCAACGATCTTCTCCTCGATCTAAAAGACGCACTCGCACTGGCTGGCCGGCAACTCTTAAATGCACCCTTCCAGCTAAGTTGTCCATTCCGACATTGTTGAGTACCAGCATCCGCCCTCTGTCTCCGAAAATGTCGGATCTATCCTTCACACTTCATTCATCGATCCATGTTCATGCTTGTATCATATGTATACAAGAATCGTAGCTGAACCGGATATCGCTGATTCACTCATGTCGATAGACAGTTTCAAACACCATCGACAGGAAAGCGGGGTTTCGGAAAAGAAGACCGGAATCGGTGTGGCAACATACATGAACTCTTTCTAGTCTGGCAAGGCCGAAGTTGTTTATACGTACTTGCTAAACGGAACTGATTGTATTGTGACAAAGTGTCAGAAAGGAGTTGCTCTCCACAACAGCACAATCACTACAGCCATAACCATGCTACTTTTAGCGAGCGTCGTGTAGTGTAGTATAGTGTAGTATAGTGAAGTGCATTTTAATTTAGTGTAGTGTAGTGCAGTGTAGTACACTGCGGTGTACTGTAGTGTTGTGTAGTGCGGTGTAGTGGAGTGTACTTAAATTAAGTGTAGTGTACTGTAGTGTAGTGTGGTGTAGTGTGCTGTAGTGTAGTTTAGTGTGGTGCAGTGCAGTGGGGTTTAGTCCAGTTTAGTTTAGTGTAATATATTGCAGTGCAGTTTATTTGGATGTGATTCTTGTTGTGCAATATAGTGAGCTGCAGTGTGATTTAGTTTAGTGTAGTTTAGCGCAGTTTAGTTTAGCGCAGTGTAGTGTAGTTTAGTTTCGGCTAATTTGTGTTCTATTACTTAGTATCAATTGGGTCGTTCTACTATGATCTTGCATATTTTAGTCTAACGAAGTGCCGTTTATTGGGATTTGGAATCTGAGCATATGCACACTACTCTATGGCATTTGTTTTGATCTGGAATTTATACACAACCACTGTGACCACCGCTGTTCTCATCGATTACTCCACTCTTCTACAAAACCTGATACGTTCGTCATCATTCCGATATCATCAGTACAAGTTCTAATTTAAACCCAATTCACACTTGACAATCAAAATGCACTCACTCAATCACTCAATTCACTTAATCACACTAACATTCAAACAATCATTCACTTACGCATTCACACACCATATTACCTGCAATACAGCACAAAACACACGCACAAACACAAACACAAATACAAACAAACAAATGAATTGTATTTCGGTTCATTAGGAAGACGAATTTTTGCGTAATGTAATGTAATGGAATGTAATATAGTGTGGTGTAATATAGTTTATTCCAGGTTAATTTAGTGTATTCCAGGCGTCGTTTTTCTTGAAATCTTTCACCTTTGTATGATCGATCACCGTCACAATCGGTATTTCCCTATTGTCACGTTTTCTTTGCCTATTCTGATAGAATGCGATTGAGAGGGAGCTATCAAAAACGACAGAGCACGTTGGTGCACGTTTAGTTGTTGTTAAAAATGAGCCAAGTCGACTGGTTCGATGTTGTCCATCGGCAGCACATTTGACACCTTCGTTAATTGTATATCGACTCTGGGACATCAGATTCTTCTTAGATGGCATTGTTCGCATCTGATTCGCATCACTTCCGCCTGGTATACACGTAATACATATCATAGTGATATCGTCCAGCTAGCGAGCACAGTAAGACGAAAATGTGAACAGAAAGAAGGCAAAATAGAGATTTTTCTGTTTTCATGATACACATTTCATGATTACTTTATCTTAATTCTGTCATGTTGGATTCTTGGAAAAACGTATTTACAAAAATGTATACGGTATTACGATCGCTAACTTCGACTTTGACCTATATCTGCTTGCGTCTTTAATCGGCAGCAACTCCTAACCATTGAACTCAAACCAGGAGAAGGAGATAAACCAATCGATACCAGCTTGTTCACACCTGTAGTCTGACTCATGGCCTGACCGCTTTGTTGCTTCTTCCACTCATGTCCAATACGCGAAAAGACCTTGGAAATGTAAAAAAGATGCAAGTATATGCAAAACCGGTCCAACTCACCAGAGATGGTGCAGAGCGACTACCTCAGCGAGAGGGCAACTTTCTGCATCAGACAGCGCACCTCAACGTCATTCGTTCGATGTTTTTACTAGAACCGAGCACTGCCTAGCAAAATTCGGAGGTCGGATACATAAACCTACCCAGCGCTTTCAACGTGGAGCAGATGGGCTGGAAACGTTAGAATAGGATACCGCGGTCTGTAACAGTGTACTCGCTTCCCATAGGAAAAACACCGGGTTTCTCAGTCGCGTGAAAGTTATTCTGGTTTTGCAATCCTCACTTGTTGTAATTAAATACCCTAGGTCAGTAGGGTTATTGACTACTTGAAACTGATCATCAGAAACGGATTAGTGCAAGGACAAGCCTCTGTCAGGGAAAGTACCTTGAATTTCGAAGGCGAAAAGCAAATGTCTTATCTGGATATCTAAATCGCCAAGTGGTCCAACACAGGTTGGATTGCCAATGCAGTATCGCTCAAAAAGACGATATTTTCGGCATATTCAAAGTCCAGAATTTTCCGCGAGAGGAGATCCATCCCGTCATCTGGCAGATCAGGAAGAAATGAGGATATCCGATGGCCTTTTCATATTCCAATAAAAACGATGCAGATTGTTGAGAATCCATAAACCAGCTTGGGCTATGAAGGCATAACTGTTTGAAATCCAACTTTTACTTCCAAGTTGCACCATCCCACGAAAAACGTTGCCATAACACAGGACAATCGATAGAGTAGAAGGTTAACCGAATTGCCCAGAACACAATGATCGTTAGCTTTTGGAAAGCAACACAATGCTGCAACGACTATCTGAGGGCGGAGATTAGTTCGACGCATCCATGACCGGCGTGAGGTTCAGACCGTGTTGTACATCCTGGGCAGGATGACAGATGGCTGAAGCTTTGGTGCTATCGCAGCCAAGCTAAAGCTTCTGGGGTTTGCTCATTCACTGTATGAACCCTTCTTAAAGATGGGGAGAACAGCCAATTAATTCGAATGAAGAGATGTTCTCGGAATGCCAAACGATGGAGAACAAAATTGAAGTTTTCCGATCATTTTCATTCTGCCATCTTTAAATACAACTGAAGAAACGTCATCGGAGCTCGGCGCTTTATGACGTCAAAAGGCTTGGGTTTCATTATTTTTCTTTATCTCCCATGGTTGGTCTACTGAAGCACGCCACAAGGTGCTTGTCGGAACAGTTGTGAGAAGGAGTGACGAGTGAGGTTAGCCAAATTATATTTTAAAGATGTCCGACTAACTTACAAAGTGTTGCTGCTGATTGTGGCTAGGCCAGTCGTCAGTTCCACGAGTAGTGTCGCCCGAATTCAATTTATCGTGTTTGGTATTCTTATATGCATTTATATATATATGCACACGAGCATGTATTTGTTTTTAGTCAACAGCATGTAAAAGAGAAAGTAGAATCCTGGGAGCATACGCTCCATATCGCGGTTACTACTGTTCATCAGACATGCGTACCCGGTGTTTCATTGTCAGGATTTCAGTATACTTGAAAACTGACTGTCAGTTCTCCCCCAGAATCTTGTTTGTACGACAGAAGTGTGAATAGATGAGGAATCCAATTTTGGGATCACAGTTAGGGTGGCCGGTTGTTCCGTGCGTGGTAGGCACTGCCAACCTACAGAACGACGGCACTTGGAGTGCAAGATGTACATACTTCAGAAAATGTTGAGAAAAATAGTCATATTAGCGATAAAACAACGAGTACGCCCGTCAAAGACTAATGACGGATAGCATGGTATCCACGAGATGAGAACGGACAACAACGATAATGAAAAAAATGATGAAGGAGAATGAATTCTTTTACAAACCGATTCTCATTCGTACCAGATCGATAGTCCAGGAGACTAAGTTCGGACAAGTGGTCTCCGCTGGGATGCTACGCCACCGTTTTATCTATGGATTAAAATGTAAGGAGAATGGACGAAGTCGAACAATGCGTTTTTCCCGATTGTAAGTGATTCGACTGAAGCACAATTATGATATTGATCCCGCGGGAACCCATCAACAATGAGTATATGTATGTGTATGTGCATGCTTTTGCGATAGACAGACATACGGACGGGCAAAAGAGCAGGCAGAGAGATGGACGTATAGATTTAACGTCCAAGTTTGAGAAATGTAAATATATACGTTTCCGGTAGGAATGAGTTTTGACAATTCACAAAGAAATGACAAATAAATTTGTGATAACGTTTGAAAACAACGACAAGAGACAAAGTGAAAGAGAGACCGTGCGCGCGCGCGAGAGAGAGAGAAAACTTTGTACAGTCAGTCAGAAGAGTTACACATGTATGTATGTATGTATGTATGTATGTATGTATGTATGTATGTATGTATGTATGTATGTATGTATGTATGTATGTTTATTTAAACACGGATAACGTGATGAGCACATCAACCGAAACAGAGTATAAATACATGAGTATCGGCATGGCCAGAATTTGATATGGCCGAATTTTTCTTTTAGGCCAAATTCGAGTCCCACCAGCGACCGTGTTCTTACGTGGTCAATCGTCTGATTCCGCATTCAGGACAAAATTTTGCCGTGGGACTAGGATATACGCTGCCGCATTCATAACAAAATTTGGTCACTTTCGTACTGCCTGATTTGGTCAACTCGTCCGAACTGGTTCGATAGGCATGGGTTTTCATATCCGTTTGTGTGTCATACCTGTAGGATGAAATGATACACGGACAAGTTAGGCGATTTAACGGATGTGAATGGAATACTGACAAAATTGGTGCAACTGTCAAATGAAAAGAAAACAAACGAGCGAACAAAGGCGTAACTTAGAGATAACATAATGAGGAAAACGAACTGAAAAGATGCATTGAGAACGACTGACGTGTGAGAAATGACAAACCTATCCATTGGATCATTATCACCGGAAACGAGTTGTGTATGCGGTTCTAATTCGTCATTTTCTCCAAACGAGCTAGTCGAATCCAGATGATTTAATTGCTGTAGCATTCGCTGCTGCGCGGATTCCACGGGACTGAAACGGGAAGTTTCACTCGAGGGGGGATTATATGGAAAATCTGACGTGCCAAATGTTGTCGGATTCCCATCACTAACCAATGAATTTCGAGTTGATAGACTGGGAGAATTCATTGATTGGTTTGAAATGATTGACTGTGCACTGAAATCCCTCGTTGTTAACAAATCAGGCTTCGGGACGGGAATAAATGAGCGCGGATTACGTGTTAAGTCACGTGCCAGTTCACGCGCATTCAAGTAGTCACGGTGAGTACGTCCAGATCGAAGTACAATACCATGTGACCTGACACCGGGAACATCGATTTCAGCTTGATCTGTCTGGGACAAATTACCAGTTACGCGGTTGTCTAACAATCGGGTTCCTGTGTGATCACCATAGGGATCCTCCGCTCGAATCGCTTCTTCAGTCTGATCACGCTGACTGAGTGATGAATCAACATGAAGTGGACTAAAGCTGTCTCGGTCACTCTGATTAGATAATATGAGATTTTTGTTAGTGATCAAATTAGTACTGTTTAGTGGCGGACTGAGTGCTACCGGACTCATACTTTGAGATTCATGTGGCATTGATTTTATTCCTTGGACTGACCTGTTTTTTGTTCCACTCGTCAGACGAGTTGGACCATTACGTGTTGATTGATGGTCACTCGGTGTGGGAGAAATAATCGAATGCTACAAGAACATTTTATGGATTACGGAGGGAAATAAAGGAAAGAGAAACAAAATATATTAGATATCGTTGTGGCTCGAGCAAAATCAAATATTCCATGTCACAATATTCGACAATTTCTTTTAGTCGCAGATGTATAAGCGATGTAAAGGTGCACGAAGTTCTGACTGCGTTTCGATCGACAAACTTAGTCATCAGGATTTCACGAAAACCAACAACTTGAGCTAAGACCAATATAAGTGGTCAAAACCGTTGAGTTTTACTTTTCTAAGTACTGTAACATTTCTAGAACCGAACATACTGTGATCTAGATGTGGGAATGGAAATTTCTAACGGTAAACTAAATACCAGGCAGTTATAGGGTAGATAGAAAAACAAGTGAGACAAAATGATAGTCTGTTAAACGAGTGAAACTTTATTCCGTTCTAAACAAAAATTGAGGATAGATGGAACATAGTCTTAATCTTGTTAATAGTTCGGCGAAGCGAACTTTCGAGCATTTGTTTCTGTTCAAATCCAATCGTCAGGATCAAAGTTCAGTTCATTTGTCATACCAGTTAACCTTGTATCAACATGCACTGCTTTTGATTGCCACCTCTGTTGCAGAGGGAACTAATGGACCAGGAGTAGGGAAAGATTAGCAGAAAGGAATCAAGTTGAAGAACGCTATAGAAGATAAAAGGATTTCCAGTGAAAGAACATTAGTAACTGTCGCATTGATTCATATTGCCTATTGTGTCCAACCGCCAATTTGGGTGGTTTTGTGAAACCCAAAACCCGGCAGTCTAACCGGAATCAACAAGACAGTCGATTGGTTCAGCGATTTCAGGCATTTTTGCTGTGTGTCGTTGGTTGACCACTCTGACTTACTTTTCAGTCGCTACCTGTCTCAGACAGCAGTACACGGCTGAGTAATGAGAACCAAAAACCAATAACCCAGTGAGCTTGATATGATCAGTGTAACATGAATAGAGGATCTTCAAATTTCGTGTGATGGCGAAAATTCAGGTGAACTGGAATTCAGGAAATGTTCGTTTGCTGAATGTTTTGGCTCCATTCAGTCTTTGTTTATGGACGCTAAATAACAAAGTTTAACTCATCACATTGAACTCGTACTATCGCAGTTTATCCGATCCCTGTAACAGGTTTGAACACAGAACACGCAAATCTCAAAGATATGAAAGCAGATTCTTGGTTCCATGGATAACTGCACGAAATGAGTCTAAACAAGTTGATATTTTTATCAAACCTGAAGCTGATGGGTACTGATTGGATCCCAATTCACTTATGTTTCTTCAATCTCTTGAACTTTGGAAACGCCCTACTCATCTTACACTGGTTGTATCCAGTTCAACTCATTGAGGGTCTTCGATTCCGACAAACGCAGCCCACCCTAGTTTGTTTGGCTGGTTGAGCCGAGATCGAGATCATCCTTTAGGTCGAGTAAACTCCAAATTAGTTCAGTTTCTGAGACTCAGATGGGTCTAAATTCATTAGCAAATGATCAGGTGACTGTAATCAAGTCGTGCATTTCATTACCCAGCCTGGGTTTCAGATAATCAGTTAAACTCATTGTTTTTGCATGCTACTGTTATGAGTCGGGGATTTAATGATGTCCTTCGCGTACAGTTTGTTTACTGTTCCCTGATACATCTGGTTTAAGACAATGAGATAAAACAAACGGCTGGGCGTCATAAATTTGACAAAAATGAGCGACCCAAGTGAATGGCACAACTGCTGGTAAAGTGACTCGATTGTATCGAAAACCAACAGTCGTTTCTTCCAGGCCGATGAACACGTTTTAGCTTCGTCGACCGCAATCTGCCTTGAACATGATACGGGAATGAGCGAATGGAAATCATCATTTTATCCGTCATCTGTATATAAGTTGTTGCGTTGGCAACATGATTGCCTTCAAGCCGGCGCATTATGATATATATATATATATATATTAGTAATTTAGCTACTGATAATTTAGTAGTAGAATGAGCAAAACAGAAAAAACGAATACACTTTAAAGGTAGTTAATTAAGCAACAGTTCGTTGTCATTCACGTGCGCCGTACTATATAGTATTTGTAAACATTATCTTACCTCCGGTTCTTTTGTATGCGTCTTGCCTGAAGATATTGGAGCCACTCGACTTTCTGAAATTCAGGTGGAAGGGGAAACATCACATTAAGTAGCACAAGAAAAGTTCATTTGTGCTTCAAAATGTCTGCTACAACAATCCTCTCTCTTGGCAAGAATTATTCATTAAAAACTGTCTTGATGTTTTGCGTTCTGATTAAGTCGACGTTGGGGTTAGTATAAAAATTCAGTCCGCTACCTAGCCTCAGTTAGGGTATGATGTCTACAACGAACATGAGACTGATCTTATTCTTCTTCAGTGTAATCGCACAGCACTTGTCCACTATAGTGATGGCAGCGTTGTCAAACCCGCTCCGATATTATGTCACTTCTACAAGGTCGAATAAGATCTACTTATGGATGAGTCATGCCAATAGTCAGTTGGATCGCCACATATTTGAAACGAGTTGGAATCAAATCGATAACCTCATGTAGGCTGTGATTCACTAGTTCAATATGTTTCTTCCAGACACGCTAAACGACCGATAAAAATGATGAATTGATTGAGAAACAGAAAATTTTCGGATAACTGAAAACTGTTATTCAGAAATTTTGGATAATATGTTATTCCACGATATCCATCTATTATTTATCAGACCAATAGGAATGGGGCAAGAATCAAAGTAGCATGAGGCCGAACAGATACAGATACTGTAATCCAAAGTAGGTGCACACAAAGGTTCCGCAAACATCCTTAGGTTTGAAACTTCACAAAGTACCTAAGAAGACAGGTAGGGAGAACAACTAAATTCGAGAATAACGGTCTTAACAGGTTGGGGTTATGCCTTTACCAGTTTTTCCAACCAAAATACAATCACACGAAACCCGCAGCGATTGGAATAGAGGAAGATGGATGATAACAAAATGTTCCCAAAGTTCCATGGGTGCTGAGCTTGGTGTTTAGGTAGCAAACATCTAATCACCGGCAGAGGTGATGTCATCAGTGAGTAGGTAACACCCTCTCTGCTCATTTGTATTTACTGCACTGTTGGCACCGTGTGTGTGTGACCGTTGAGTGTTGCCGTGGCTCTGACCATGAACTAGCAATGCCGCTAATTTTAGCAACGTTACTAATTTTAGGAATGTGGTTATGAGATCCCTTTAATCGGGGATGATTTTGAATCTTAAAATGATCCGCTTGCTTCAGACTCCAAAACTTGGTCGCTAACCAATCAATTTAAATCTTGTGCTTTAGTAGACTGTATATATATATATATATTCCGCGCCCAGAATACTGCATTCTGAAACCTGCTTGGTCCAATTAACTATCAGCCAGAGTTTCAGTGAATCATATTGTGTTACGTGACGTCTAGTGTTAACGTCTTGTCTTCCATCACTTGTCTGTTCTCTCACGTTGTCATGTGTTCCCATAGTTTTGCCAATCAGGCGCTAAAACAGAATTTACTTAAGCGAAACTCAGATATATTATTCATGATTAATCAAACTGATTTCACCATACTTCATATTTGTTTACGTATAACTATCCTAATACAGGGTTGAACAGTTGGAAGATTACTTGGCAGAAAGGCTTTATAAAAGCAGAAAAATTTTAGATGCACGAGTTCCCCCCTCTTCGATGTTTGGTCATTTCATCTAAAATCTCCAACCATTGTTTTCGGGTGACTTGTGACTCCCAAGCCGGCAGTTTGAAAGCGTAGCAGGAACACAAGCGGGTGATTCCCACATTTACTGCGCAGCTAAGCAAGTCAAAGTCCGCAGATACTTGCATAGCTGCATATATTGATCTTTTTTAAGCCACACTCACACGAGATCCACGTCCTAACTGGCTGAGCATTCCCGGACCCGTTAGACCGTGTGCCAAACACTTTCGCTTTCGTTCTTTTGAACCTCCCTCTAGATGTGTTGGTCCGATTGTCTGGAATGACAGTTCGAACTGTTGCTCTCAGCTGGGTGCGTCGTGTTGTCTACCTGCGTTCTTGTTCTGTTGGGGCTTGTTTATTGCTACCGTGGTCTTTGTCCGTCGGAAAGTGGCTTTTTCACAGTCGTTATTGCTTCCATGGGCGACTGCTTGTGATTGGTTCGTGTAGCGGGGTCGATTACCCTCTTCTTTCTTTGTGGTCGTACTTCCGTCCACAATAAGGCCTGCGTAGGATAGTCTAATGGTTACGTTTTTCATGTCTTTCCCTCAGGGCTGGGAATGACTATCTTTATTTATCTTTTGACCTCTGGGTGACTCAGAGAACCGTGTACACTGAAGGGCTTGATCTGCGGCATGCACAACCAGCGATTACTAAGAGAACAACCATCCACTTAGGCCTATCTGTTAGTAAACATTGTTTATTAATTTGCCAGAAGACAATTTAACTTACTTGTGTAACTGTTCGTTTGCGGAGTATTCCGAGGACCGTTCGAAGCGTATGCCCCACGAGTGCCCGACTGCGTGCCAGTCCGAGCAGCTAACGATGACGGCTTTTGCTGTGTCGGCGTTCTCACTTGTTGCTGTTGTGGTTGTTGTGGTTGTTGTACGTTCGGGGATGCTGACACACGAACTCCTGTACCACTGCGCCCACCTGAAGATGCGTTGACATTTGTATGCACGGGGTTCTCGTCCACTGTCCGATTGGAAGGGTTCTGCAATATAAAAATATAGGTAATTCTGAAATTTTCACTGATGGCTTTTAGTGATTTGTATTCAGAGACATTCTTTTTCATGTCTTGTCCATAAATGGCTGACCGGTAACAAACTACGCGAAAACTGGAAGTCCAAATACATACAAGCATTATGAATAAATAGTCAGACGAAACTGTGATACTTGATCAGCTAGAGTAAACTTGAAAGAACCTATGGGACAAAACCGATATTCGTGATTTTCGTAGGAGTTTAGCTTTGAACAAAATAATGACTACATGAAATAATTCACCATGTGATATCATCGCTCAGCTCACCATAAAGAAACCATGGAAGCACTGTACAGCTGTTTCATCCTTGTTAGGAATCATCAGCAGTGCATATCCACCGCGCCCGATCTGGGACGCGAACCCGGGACGAACGATTCTGAATCGAACGCCTTAGCCATTACGCTATCAGTACGGGTCGATCGCTGTGAGCTAGCGGACAGTAACCGTGCAAATCAGTGACGGATGGGTGCAAAATGTGATGATGTTCAACAAACCGTTCAGAGCCTGCCCGGTAGCGTAATGGCTAAGGCGTTCGACTCACAATCGTTCGTCCCGGGCCCGCGTCCCAGTTCGAGCGCGGTGGATATGCACTGCTCATGATTCCTAACAAGGATGAAACAGCTGTACAGTGCTTCTATGGTTTCTTTATGGTGAGTTGAGTGATGATATCACATGGTGAATTATTTCATGTAAACATTCAATCTCCTACTACTAAAAAAATAATAATGACTAATTAATGAAAAGCATCTTTATCCTGAATCCATTGAGATGAACAACTTTGTAACGTTGTTCACTGGGTTGGCGACAAGGATTCCTATTTCACAAATCTGAACTGAATGAGTTTCCGATTGGATCAAAAGGTTAGATGCGCCATATGATGAATTTATGTATTTAATTGTTTAAAAATCAGTAACATGACAACGTTGCGTTGCTAACTGTGTTACTGACAGTCGCAAACATGCAGTTCTGTTTGATTCTTCGAATATTTAAACTTGCATATTTAACCTGTCGTTTTTCACATCTGTCATAATACACAATTAAAGAACGACAGATAAATAAACAAAATAAGAAGTGTTACTGTGTTAGATGCGATTATCACTGTCACATTCTGATTGGATTATAAAAGACTTTTGCTTTTTCCATTTTAATCGGACCTCGTAATTTTTGGACGGGAATTGATAGACAGCTGTTTGTGATGGAGATTTCTTCGCACAAGTAAACTGATTGAAGCATGGACTTTTGACAGATATCAGTGTTAATTAGGTAAATGATTAAAGGGTTTCAGATGAAATCATCTGATCGAACAACGGATTGGGACAGTAGAAGCAACCGACCTCCAGCGAGTGGCACATTCTAACTGCGAACGCACAAAGCTGGGTCGGATCACTTAAATGAAAACCAGGGAGCATCTGTTCCACAATATCCGATACCAAAATGCCTGGGCTGCATACGGTCAACGGTTGACGTGCACATTCAATGGAACGTACACAGATTCGATGAAGATAGTTAACAATTTGAATTCGACCCTGTCACTGAATGCATTTGGCCACCCGACATGTGTATCCCTGAGACGCTAATCCGAAAGTGGTGCGTTTTCTGCTCGTCTAAGCTTACGGATACGTGAGAACATGGATTGATCGTGCTCAAATTCAAGACGTAAAACAAAATTTATAGAAATTGTGCGACACTTGTAGCAACCTTTGCAACTGGTAAGCAAGCACTGGTACTCCCTGCATGACCTGAATGTGTAACTCAGTCCACTCGAACGCGGGAGTGAAGTCAAGCAATTCCATTCAGCCTACAATGAAGAAGCAAGTTAGCCATTTGGTGACTAATTGATGACCATGCTGGATAATGGAATTCTGTGTCTATGCGTGAGCTAGGGTGCATGGTCTGCGAGTTTGTTGATCACTCGAAGCAATGTGTCAGCGTGTCAGAATGTCTGCCTGATTTCAGGCTGACGGGACCAAAGAAGTTCATGGAATTAAATGTAGCAATCAAATGCAGCAAGATTCAAACCCAGAAGGCGAACGATACCTATTTTGATAAATAAAAACGTTCACCTTGGTATGAAAAATGGAAATCAGATAAAGATTAGTAAGGCATTCTCTCGAACATCTACTGTCGTGAGCAGGAAAAGAAATTATTATTTATTCCCTAACTCGAAACTCCCTACCAAACATGAATAGGAGAGGGGAGAAAATATTAGGAAAATAAATTTAAAGCTCACCACAGCTTTTGCGGTCGGAACCCTGCTTCGTTTACGTTGATTAGCTGGTGTTTTATTGTGCTGATTCTCGCAGAACTTTATGTGACGCTCGGCGGCCTTCTCGTTGAATCGTCGAAGACAAAACTTGCATTGGATCAAATCTGGTCAATCGGGAAAATGGAGATATGAAAGAGATAAGTTGTCGCCATTTGTGATTATATGTAAATTGGGCATCAGACAGACTTCTGTCAGGGCATACCTTCCTGTCAATTCAACTCGAACTAATATAACCACGACTGGAAAAATAAGAACACTTTCTATTCCAAAACGGGGTATTTTCGTAATCATAAGCAAGAAGACCTACATGACTGGACAAGTAAAGTGTGCCCAAGAGAATGGAGCATAAACAAGATTCGGCAAAGTTAAAATACAGGGCTGTTGGGTGATTATAATGATAGTCAAGATTTTTTACCTATCTATTTGTATGCGACATCATGAAAGCACTTCTTCCATCTCGTTCGCGATTCACGCAGTCAGAAGTTGAACTTCAACGTCTTTAGTGAGATGAACTCTATGTTTATTCGCGTACAGTGCATAAGAAATGTAACTGCTAATTAAAGATTTGAATGCGATGGTGTATACTTCATCACATAAGGGGGACCATTTCTTTGGGTCTCGTTTTATTCATTGTTACAGGACCTCTCGTGGGTATTTTGGCACGCGCCCAATTTTAGGATCACCTGAGTTGACAACGATAGTTCAATCCGCTGTTAAGTTACTCGCGAGTAGTCATAAACCGTCAGAGAAATTTTGATCCAGCAAAAGTCACTGCTTGAGGTGCTGTGCGTTGTCTGCATCCGAGTGGCCTACATTCAGCATCATTAGTTGAAAATTTATAAAATACGCATGGAAACTGATGGTAGTTTTCAGAATCTAATCGAATTCTTGATATGACGGTCGCTGTCTGCACACAATGAGTAATGAACTCCGAATCCCTGGGAGGAAGGAGTACTCTCGATAACAGTATTTCGAATTGCAGTCCCGGTTTATTAGAATATTCATCAATGGCTGTGATATTCCGACCCAAAATATTGTTCCCCTGTTTTTTGAATGCATTTCACCGCGAAATGAAGACACAGAGTGGCTCAATTACAGGATAAAGTGGAAAGTTTTTGATGAAGAATGAAATGCATTTGCAATTCGTACAGTGATATTTGGGAAAAGACCTTGGCGATCATGTTTGTGGTCAATCACTTCCTCTTTGGGATACTGAATTTACTTATGGGCAGGCTAAAAAGGCGCACATGTACGAAGAACACTACTAGTTTCAAAAGCTGATGGGCAGCAAATAAACTGAATAGGGACATGATTTTCTCAATCCGCGGATTGGGAAGACAGCTAAGGTTTGTCTTACGACTTTCATTTTCTTCTTTTTATTTGGGAGAAGGGGCTTAACAATCGGAGTGGGGAAACTAGCAAAGCACGTGTGTTGTCTTGACCATATCGATTTTCGGTATATGTCGCAAATTTGCCTTCCGCTTGCAATTCGTTTTAAAGTGAAGTCTAGTTGATGAAATTGGCTTTTGTCTTCCTACTCAGACATGAATCTAATAGTATTGTGAGATTCACTGATAGATTTTAACGATGTCCTCGTCGGCCTGTTTTCCGTCCTTCTCGGGTCAGAAATATCGCCAACGCCTCTGCATCACGGAGATAGACCTGTTAAAACAGCTAACTTTAAATTTTTGCTTTCTCGACGTATGTGAAATATTCACGTTCGATCCAACGAGGAAATCTAAAGGCGAACTGGTGGGGGTTAGGATTGGTTCATCTCCAAGTCTGTTGCTTGCTTATACTGACGTAAAAAATCACTTAAGGGAAATGACAAGGAGGAGTAGGGGGAACGCTTTTAAAATTTTGTTTCCTATGTGGTGCTCAGAGTGGACATCTTTGTCAGGTAATACGCCAGAACTGTCATTCGGGATCCGAATCAATTTCCGCGGGGGAAGTTGGTCCAAGATATTTATAAGCACGTTTGCTCGTGCGTGTGTGTGTGGATACACGCTGCTGTGCTCGAAATCAAAGAGTATTTCGGTCACCATCAGTAAGTTTGCTCAGTTTATTACAAACTAGAGGGAAAAACTCGCAACACCGCCAACAAAAACAATCCTCTTGCATAGGTTAAAATCCAGCAGTTTCCAAAGACCTGACAATGGAGTAAGTAACTTAAGTACGGTTTCATATTATTAGGCGGTAAATACCTAGATGCATATACTTAGTTAGTAAATACCGAGCCTGACTCCAAGGCAACCGTGAGTGGCCTTCGAGATATGGTTCACTAAGGTAACCGATTTCTGTGACGAAAGGTTTACTGGGAACAAAGAAATTCTCGTTCCCTCCGACATGGCATGTGAACTGACCAACCAATCATCGGCTCCCAGTGAGATAAAAAACTCACTGATCGTTCTGCTGCCTTGTCAGTTAGACCCTTTTATCGAAGGGGTGTAGTCACCTTAGCCAAATATTTACTTCAGCTTGAGCAACCGGATAGTATCAAACTGATTGGCGAACCATGGAATGCGATGGATTACCGATGAATGCAAGAGCTGGCAGACGCTTCTTTTCTCTTTTTCTCTCCCTCATTGTTTTCCTGTCCCACCGTTATTCCGGTGGGACAAGATTTGTGCACAAATATGTATTAGTTCGTAATCCACCAGCGGTTATTTTGGGAAACAGTTGCATGGGTTATTCAGACTTTGTATTTTTTGTCCATATTGCCTTTCTCACGAAATGGTCCGAGTCTCCGATAACTTCTGCAAATGAAACTTTATTCATCTGTTCTTAGGGCAAATGTCGTTGTTTTTGCTATCATTCCATACAAACATACTGTTTCCGTCAAATTCAGTCGATTTCAGTGTTTCCACCCAGTGTAATAAAACTTCCCGTTCGATAAATGACAGATGATAATGAAGTCTCGTTTCTGCCTGAACGGAGCGAGAACCCACACACACTAAAAGCATGCAAACGATCTGATACCAACAGAACAAAGAAACTGAACCATGACATTCTGGGGCATATGAGGGTATCTTGGCACTTCATCGTTGGCTGGACTGTCATGTGATACTTATACGCTCCCTTCTGTTTGCATATAATAACATTACCTCACACTTGGGTAAGATTTTATAAAATTTCGGTGGTATTGGGACCTTACTACCATTGGCTGCCTGTATGCATAAACGGTGAATTTGAGTACCCTTTTACAGACCATTCGAATTCTAATTTTGCTTACTGATTATTCTGGTGGTAATCAGAACAGATTTCGGAATTCTACGTGAGCGGAGGCACAACGCCTATTTCTGAAGACGATCGAATCAGAAATTCGATAACTGCATCTGGAATCCGTCCACAAATTTTCTGGTTTTCCCTTACTTGTAGCAGTGGCGATTGGTGAATGGATCGATTAGATTTATGATACCTTCTATCAGCTAGTGATATCCTCGTTTAGATCGACCAGCGATCGACAACAACCGCAACGTGTGGTTTCAGCCTAAAAGTCGTCATTTTTATGTTCTCTCTAACTGTCAATCATATTGTCTTTAAGCAGCCACTCTATAGTCGATGACTCTTTTCCTCAACATTTTATTAACTGCTGCGTCAACAGTGAAGACAGAATAAAGCGCTGAAGAAAACCGAGTAGAGAAATGAGTCCATTGATACGATAAATTATCCACTTTCTAATCACGGTTTTTCGTCTCAATAGTATGTCTCGCACATGGATGGATGAAAAATTTCCCCGGAAGCAAACGGCTGATTTCGCGGTTACTGCCGTTCTTCGGGTATGCGTATCCGGTATTCTTCTGTCCAGCTATCTCTATACCAGTGCGCTCCTGTCTTATTTCCTCACTAGGATCTCATTCGGGCTTTACGTCCTCTTTCTGAAGGTTCGCTTTACTTGACCAACGAAAACCCTCCGACAAATCACCATGTGATTCCTAAATGGACTTATCATCCATTCACGCTCCTAACGATTCAAATGAGATTCTAGTGAGATTCTAATCACTATCCTCATAAATCACAACGCAAAAAAACACGGAAAAACGATCGGCTGTCCCTGATAAACACAAACGGTGACAGTTGCTTGATACTTGTGTCAGTGAATTGGTCAGCTCGTACATTTTTCACGTTCTTACGAGGACATATATCCCCACTCTGCCGTTTGTACTTTCCGCTCGAAACCGTGGTTAGATAATTAAATTCTTGGATGAAATTATTCAAAGTCAGTTTTATTAATTCCATTCTAATCACTCAACTACCTCTTCCCAACGACAGTTCATCAACCGATAGTCAATCTAACTGACCTCTACCAAAGCAAAATCTGTTGCAGTTTCTCTCTGGAGGACGGAAGTCAAAAGCTATTTTTTTATTCCTGAGTAATCTATATTATTAACCCCATTACCGGATATGCTCATATGAACCTGTTACTCCGCAGTAAGAAATGTCCTTGTATGAAAACATCACTAAGCCAGTTCAAAACAGAACAACAATTAAGGTTGTGTTAGGTTGTTTATCTGGAGTCTTCGTAACCATGACAACGCGGGATATAATAGCCACTATTCCTTACCGACCGTACGGTCATGACTACCGCGGAAAAACAGCAGGTTTCACGTGAACCAGTTTACAGTGTGGCAAATGAACAATAACTGTTCCAATTTTGCCGGTGTACTGTTAAATTATCTGGTCTGTTTGGTTTCTTATTTGTTCGTGCTTTAGAAGCCAATAGGGTTACGACTGGTTTGGATCGTAACGAATAAATACGCGGAGACGAATAATCGCAATGAAAGTAATCAATCAGTTCACTGAAAAATATTTTGGAAACCACGGAAATTACCGGCACGATGGAAGACAGGCTGATTTACTAGTTCATTTCAGTGTATCACATCCTCAGTCAATTGTCAGGAAAGATGAAACAACTTAATAAAAATGCGGACTGAAAGTCCCAATCATTGGGTGAAGGTCAACGGTAATTTTAAAATAATAAACTGTCAAAGTTGGATTACGGAGAATGTGAATTTTATGGAACTGAAAGCAAGATGACTTCTCTAATGCGTAACAATTCAAAAAAAATCCTCTCGGCGTCAGGCATGCTTTCATCGAAGACTTCAAATCTCATCAAGTTCGTGGGTTTAATCGACTTTCGTGATGATATTGCATATCTTAATTGTAAAAGCTCTAAAAAACGGGCTTGCGGGAACAATAAGGCAATACATCAACAAAATTAGGATTTCCATGAAATATGAATATTTCGGCAGACGGTCTGTCTCACGCTTATCCGATGTCGCTTAAACAATAGACGCATTGGAACTGTTGGCCCAATCTAAATTTTACAAACGTTAATCTCAGTGTACCGTATTTCATTTCTGATTGCATGTGAGTCAGACAGAAAACAACTAAGAGATCGAATGTCATAAGGTAAAACGCCATACTATAAGAAATAGTGGGACCTAACCACAAGGAGGACGGTGAGGACAGCAGCTATTCAATTTCTCAAATTGTCAGGTAATAGAACATGTGGAAATTCAGATCACAAACAGAAGTCGATCTAGTGGAAACGAAATGAACCAATTACAAAACAAGATGTCTCGTGAAATGTCCTCATTTTAGAAGCAATAGTCGATGACTGTGTGCATTTCATTTATAGTGAAATCTGCTTTGTTTGGCCGAAATAATGTTGGTCTCTACAATTTTTGAGCAAACGTGCAGTGTGTGTAATTTGTTCCAGAAAGAGAGAGGGACACAACTGTTTGTACTGGAATTGTAACACTATAAAGTATGTAAAAACTATCGTACAAAATTATACTACGGAAATTCGTGGACAGTGTGTTTGCGTTGAATGGAGCTGTGCAACGCGAGTTCTGTATAACGACATACGGGTTTGGTTAGCCATGTAATTAAAATTTATTTTGCAATGGAAGAAAACATGTGTTTTCCAGTTAACCAGTGTGATGGTCAACCATGCCCCAAAGATTTCTTGATTTGTTGAGTGAAATCAATTTCGACTCGTGTCTGCATGTTTGAATAATATACAAATAAAACGGAAAAGATCTACGACTATATGTCATTATTCTGGAAATTACCCATTACCAGTAGACAAAAATGTTCGACGAAACATTCTGTGGATCACGAGACGGATTCGTTGGTCATTCACAAAGCTAATGATCCCAAGCAGATTCTAGTGACAATCTTGATTTAATCTCTTAAAAACTACTTCTGCGAAGGGGCTTATTTTTCCAATGCGTACTATATTATTGCTCGCATGCCATGAACAAGAAGTCACTTGTCGATCTCTTCGGTGCTTAGTTCTTGATATTTCGGCCAAGTGATACACACAAGTCACACGGTTCTTGTGCCTTATGGGACAGGGGACAAACGACATTTAAGGTATCAAACACTCAGGATGACTTTCTTGGTACTATTTCCAAAATATAACAAGGTGCGTTAAAAGCTTGCACAGAGTAGAACAGAAATATACAGTGTGACAAAAAATAGTTGAGAATTTATGGGTTCAGATCTAGACTTTCGGTTCATAAATGCAGCATTCTCTGCATACATCTTGACCGATGCAATGAGAATTTTTGGTTTTTATCTAGAACATCAAACGTTAAAAGCAACAAGATAATCAACGCAGATGAACCAAAGAAGCCCACCTAATAGTTCCGAGGATTTCAAACGAGAATACTGCTGAGTCCTAGTGTACCACATTCAATTATCTCCAGGATTGTTCTACCCCGTGAACTTAATAGAGAAATGAGGCAGTTCAAATGCACTGGAAAGATTATCTACCTCCTATCGGTGCTGTTATATATGCAATACGACAGAACTATCCTAGCCGTGCATACATTCTAGTGTAAGAAAACCTTATATACCGTCTATAAGAATTTCAGAAAATATACATCTAGTGCGACAAAGACGTGTCACAAGCACGCATATTCATATTTACACAACACTATTTAGGTCGTTCCTGGCCGTGGAGAACAGGGGTCTGAACATTTTTGTCCTTTTGTCAATGGCAGAATAAGGTGGGGGAATTCGCCCACCAATCCACAGGTAAGATGCACGATACCGGTTCATAGAGTCCGATCTTTAGAATCGACAGTTAAGTAGAATAGGCTAAAAATGCTGGATCATGTTTTGCACATGCGCACAAAACTTCGTACTGCATGGCATGTACACCTTCGAAGACGGATCCAGTGGGCTAGTCGAAGACATGGCAAAAACACTATGAAGATTCTCATCAATCGCTTGGCATGTGTATGTGCAGTTAAACTACGGATTTTAGATCCGCAAGAGCCTCCGAAGTGACGGTTAGAAACAATAAGTGATAGGGCTCAGAGTCGTAGCTAGTGACGTTCTTGCATTCAGAATCTCGCCCTTTCTGTAGAGGTGTTTAACTTAGCATTTTGCAAATTTATCTTCCATTATTTTCGGAATTTTTTCTGTCTGGAGTAAACGGTGTTGTTGTTCTTGTTCCAATCATGACCGGAGCACGTTGGTGCATGGTTATGAATCGTAAAAAAACAACGGGAACTGAACTGACACTTGAAGACAATCCGTGCAATACAAATGAGACAGCTCTCTGCGTACTCACAACGGAACGCTTTTGTCGTCCACGTGATGGACGCTTCCACCGTCTAACCTATTTAGGCTGTGAATTTAATTTGCTTTTGATTAGGTGAAAAAAAGGTCAATCAGCACCTAAAACCAACATACAATTGATCTCCCACAATTGTTGAGGAATCTCTAGATTAACATGTGATATGTCGATTTTTCTTCGTTAAGCATGAATCAATCTGAACAGTACTTCTCAAGAAGTACCATGAACTCAGTTTTCAAGGGTGAGTGGACTTAGAGCCCAAACTGGAATCCTTTTCTCTGCCGACTGTGTTTAATTTGTCTCCCGGAAGAGAATCATTAGATCACTGTCGAAATTTAACTCTTTCTGCACGTGCTACGCAAAGCTGGAAGAAGTTATGTGACGGTCATGCTAGGACCAGATGTAGAGGTATAAATAAGTTAGCTTCTTTCTTGGCCTCAATTGGTGCTTCCCGCCTTGCTGGTTGGAGTTCAACAGAAGAGGAATGTTGTTGGTTGAAGACGCTGAGAGATATGACAGAGAACCGAAGCCAGCAGCGCAATTGTTGCAGGGCCTGTCCGTAGAACTCACTGTCCTCAAAAATACTTCGAAAACAACCAAAATATTACAAATTGTGTACGGCGATAATGTAAAAAATAGTTGGTTTGTTATAGTTTAACAGCTTCTTTCTATTGTTTGTTCCCCCTCATTGTAGTCCAGTTAACATGTCGTTTCGCTGGAACCATGCTCCCTTTTCAGCTGGTTTATTATATATATATATATATTTACATGTATACACATATAGCATTGGCTTACTATCTTTCGGTCGAGAAGCAAAAGTGTTCATACTTACAGACTGGAAGAAATGGCTAAGTTCATCAGTTGTTTCGGCTAATCGTCAATCTGTCGGTTGTTTTGGTAGTGATGCAGTCAAAGTCAACCGGTGAGTAGAGAAACGTTAAAAAAGCCGGTTCAATCAACGAGTTGTTTCGATTCAACAGTTGCGCTGCCAATTATCCCAACTCAGGGGAATTATTCACACTTTCGCTTCCATCTGATTCTTTTATTTATTTATTTCCGGAAAGTAGCACATCACTGAGCTTATTTGGACTGACTCGTGGAAGATCAGTTTCGCTTTATTCTACTTGGCTTTTTAAACTGTCGATTTACGTGGTCAACACAAACCTCGATCTCATTTCGCCATTGTTTACTGTGGCTACATCCACAGTACAGTGTCACCGACATTACTATTAATTTATAGACGTGCTTCAGACAAATCCGTTCCCCTCCGCGATGCTTTTATGGGGATATTTTTTAACAGTTTACAAATAGTAGCCTCGTACCGCTAAGTCCATGTTCCAACAAGGTATCCTATCGTTATTACGGTGAACTCGATCCTTGGGAATTTGATTCTTACATTCCCATTCACTTGTTGTACATTCAGTCGTCAAATCCCTTGCGTGAGTGATCCATTAGACTTTTGCTTTCAGCTTTTTGTTCATTCAGACAAATCCCAAATCACAGGCCAGAACATTTTCGGATTTTGTTCGTTCCTGCGGTCTTCATAATCTAAGTATATAGAATAAACAAACTTGGGTTTTGTGAGTTTTCAAGTTCATATGTTGGATCGGTGGAATGCAATTCACCTCAACCAATAAAATTCATTTAATTCATTCATTACGTCCACTTGACAACAGTGATGAAATTTTGATTAGCTTAGTTATGAAAACCCCAACAAGTGGACTGTTCTAAATCAGCCTATTGGAACTATCGCATGATGTCCATCATGCATCATAGCTCCAGATAGTAGTAAGTACGACTAAATGATGCAGTCGATTGTGTAGAAAGTTCTTTCTTACAGTTGGTCATCCATTATTCGTCACGCGTTCAGTTTTTAAGCAAATCGTGCTGCGATACGGTGACGGAAATCCAGTTTTTCAACCCAATTTTTTTTGTGAAGGCCGAATTGAACTGAGCTGAACCGGGACTTAAAGGGACCTAATCTGGACTGCTAGAGAAGTGCGCATATTTAAACGAATAATCTAGTGAGAATGGGTAAAACGAAATGCTTTGTTGTCGGTGACACGGTGTTTTGATAAGTGTTGCAAATGACAACTTACCGTATTGGCATTCAGCTCATTAGGTTAATAACGTTATGTTAATCCCAATGAGAACAACACGTGTCCAACTGTTCTTATTCGGTTTGAAAAGAAACAAACATTAAAAATTGCCCGGAATTACATAATCTGAACAAACCGACTTGTCGATTGTTTCCAGTCAAATTGCCACGGGTGTGAAAACTCGGTAGTAGTTTCAGCACCATTAGAATAATTATGTTTTACAAGGCATTGCTTACACTATAGATTTCACTATTAGTGACATTAAAAATACTGTTGGATTGGAATAATCACTGCACGTTGTGACCAACTTGAGTGAAGCTGTGATGCACGAACGTGTGCTTGTAAAGCTTTTTCCCGGTCATTTTCCCCACGTTTCACTTTGTTGATAGTACGGCCATGTAAACGGTTACTGAAAGGCTGCGTAAATCATCAGGCGATTTGTCCGGTTGGGATAACGCACACGCCTGACATTCGTACTGAAAACTGTTGACTACAACCATTCCATGTATTCGCGCGTTTTCGGGATGTGATCGCAAAATAGAGAATCGGTCCGTTGGCCATATTGCTTTTACTAGACGGGGATAACATAAGGACCCCTTTTGGGAGGTGAAGTAGACTAAAATCGGAAAACCCATTTTACAATTGGCTGTACACTCGTTTTTAGTGATTCCTATTCATGCTATCGCATTGCAATAGATTGGGGAAAATTTAACAGCGAGTGGATTCGCCAAGTAAAAGTATGGATGAGGAAGGGGATTGGTGGTGTGTCCCATGCATGACTGCAAAATATGTAAACTTGCGTTGTACATTAAACCAGCTTGTTCATCAACTTGTGTTTTCCAATGTACTGAGTGAAAATTATCGAACAATTAGCTGGTTGTAGGAATAATCGGTTGAGTAGCTAACAAAATAATAGCTTAAATCCCAGCAAGAAATTTGGCTACGATGAGATTCAACAAAGGTTTGATGCTCAAATACTAAACAATTGCTTGTGTATGTGAAACAAATTACCCGGATCGATGGTAGGTGGAGGAGGTGGCGGAAGGGGACCTCCAGTTTTCTTGGCATTTGAATACTCCTTTGCCGAACGAATAGCATTGATAAACTCTTCATGCTTTTTACGCCACTGATTTTTCCGTTCCTGAATTTGGGCTAGTTTGTATTCACGTTCGGCCGAGGTACCACTTGGAAGACCTTTCTGAGACGGTTTTGGGATACCTTCAGTTCGTTGTTTTTTGCTATCAAATATTTTACGTTTCCTCCGTGCATTTTTCAAACAAACAGTTTCATGTTTTGTCTAGAGATGGAGTAAAACGAAAAAGACTGGTAAAATAAAAGAAACAGAGTTGGACAGAAACGTTACAAAACGATGTTCTCCTACGTGTATTGATCATACACTACTGTGGTCCAATTTAAGTTGTTGCTGTGCAGCACAGCCTACGGATAATAAAATCAAAATATAATAATGCGAATAATCTATGTGTACTGGTTTCGGAAAGTTATAAGAAACATTTCAAATGCATAAACACGGAAGATCATAGTACTTGAGCATCTAACCAGCATACTTATGCAATCATCTTGCACAAGAATATATCGAAACATAAAAATAAATTTGAACCTGCTCCACGATGCCAACTCTAATAGTTTAAGCCTACGCACACATTTTGTCAAGTTGTGTACCCGTCTGCTTGGCCTATTTCACAATCATTATTTGCTTCAAAAAAGAACATAAATTGATGAAGGCAACCTGCGGACATGAGTTTACTTTACCACGTCACGCTATACTGTTCGGATTAAATATCATCCCTAAACACTGCGTTCAGTAAACTTGAACTTGATTAGATTGTAACCATGCTGATATGCCAATAGTTTTCAAAAATCTTTCATTCGCACCGGTCATGTTTAGGGGTCACTTTTAATCTTTTACTTCCTTTATCAATGAAATACCAATGTACTTCATTTTTCAGGAAGGAAGCCGCGGCCAACAAAGAGTTTTCGAGCGAGGAAGTTGACCTGTGGTGGTAGGATTCGAACCAGGCAATCTACAGGTCCAAACTTCACGTCTCAACCCGCTTGACCACCACCGGTCATGTGTAGGGGGTCTTCAAGGAGATATGATCTAACTCGCTCTCAGAATGTGATGCTTAAGCTCTGGTTACTACACTGAAAAACCGCTTAATTAAGTGATCTCAAAAAATGGTTTCACAATCCGTTCACATGTTTGCCATACCAATAAGATCCAGATGGTATCGTATAACCACAATGTCCAAATATGCAAATGAAGTGACCGAGGATTACCGGGTACACCTGCCCCATAAGCTGCCACAACCGTAAAGTCGGTCTTTTGTGTCCGGAAATGTTTGCTTGTTCATGTACATACTACTAGGTAAAACAGTGGTATGTAAAATTATTCACATCTACCTGATTTTAAACTACGTACTAAAAATACGGTATATGGGATCAGTTTGGATAAATAAAGGGCAAAGTAGCTTTTTATGTTCCCACCGTAAATATTTTGGTATCTATTCACTACTTTCATGTTGGAGACATGAGGAGACATGCGGAATGCACAGCAATCAGGCTGCCGACTTCAATTCTGAATCATATACCTCACATCCACTAACTACTAGTAATCCCTATTTCTTAAACTTCAATCAGGAAGGCAGAGAGCACCGATCAAAGCCGTTGCGGAAGGGAATTTACTCACATCGCCAAGTTAGGTCGTATTACGAAGTTTGCATTGCTTCTTCCAGTCTTGATCAGCGTCCAAAAAGTGTAGGAAGGTAAACTACGGATAGGAATAATTTCTACTGGCCACTAGAAACAGAATGGATGCCAAAATGCTGCAGAAACAATGTACATAACAAGATCACGTAATGTCAGCACCCGAATTGTTGTTGGAAACCTGAAGTGCTGTAAAGCTGTCCCATTCTTGTTCAGAATCATCAGCAGTGCATGTCTACCGCACCCGAATGATTGTGAGTTGAATGCCATAGCCTTTACGCTAGCCCGACTGGTCCTCACAAGTTCACTGAATATCGACACTATATGATATAGCGTCCTTAGGCTGCAGCTTACGCTTCCTGATGGAGGATTTTTGTTTATTGGAAATGAACGGTTCGGCAATGATTGAAAAATACCCTACATAATTCTCTTACACGAAATTTTCTAATGTTCCTTATGAGTTTGTACCAGAAAGCACCAAACTTTTGGCCTTATCCATGTCATTTACTTTGTGTGGTCGCTTTAGTAAACAGTTGCATCCAAAGAGCCATGACAACTTGAGAAGGATAAAACGATCCATGTAAAGCTGCATAGAGCCGTGAATGCAGTCCACAGTACCTCAAAATTTACAGTAAGTCATTTACGCACGATAGGAACAATGTATTCCTGGGTCGCGGATAGGGGAAAAAGCCACCTTCCAGGTGGTCAGCCGTGAATAAGGTAGGCCCTTACGAATAAGCGGCCAAGGACAGGCAGCGGCAGTTTCAAGGTTGTGGTGTTTTTGTCTGGCGATCGATCTCCTCCAAAAATAGCGCAAGATCCTGCTGGTGACAACGTGGAGTACAGAGTATGGCCCGTCAACAAAATAAGGCCATTCATTGCTTGCTGTCGTGTTCTGCTGACCCGGCTAGGTTTTCTTGATGAGGCATATGAACCAACCATCTGACCACGAGCTCGTCTGCATGAACTATTAAGTTTTACCGCCAACTGTCGACTGGGATTCGCTCAAGTAGTGCACTCTTTGCCCACTCAGTGACAGCAACGTCAGCACCAGCAACACCAGAAGCCATAGCCTCGGAGTCCCCAGAACGGCGCGGATAAAACTTCACAGAAGGACTAGATGGGGATGTCAGTCGGATAACAGAGCTGGAATCGTGAAAGCGAGTCTTTTGAATACAGTACACATCGATAGCTAGGGTCTTCAGTGCACCAGCTAAACACCCCCGTTGGCTTACACTCATCGGTGTTCGCACATTGGAGGTGGCCATTTTGAAGGGTCATTGAAGAAGAATTATATCAACCGACGAAAGTAAGTTCGGTGAAACTTGGATGCCACCTAAGGGAGACCGTGAGAGAATAGAGACAGGACCTAATCTAGTGGCACTACAAACGAACGTAAGGAAATGAGGTGGGAACAGGAGGAACAATGCGAATTAAGAGTGACAAACAGAAGCGAACAGTGAAAGCAAGGCAACAACAATCTACCAAGGAATCGATCAAAATGAATGGCAATTTTGCAATGTTCCTTATTAAGAGCACTAGTTTAAGGTTCTGAAAGAGGATGCTACATCGGTATTGAAGTTGGCATTGTGAGAAATTAGCACGAAATGTAGTTTTGTAATATATTTAGACTTTTTGAATTATTACAGTTGTGTTAAATACTAAAAGATGAGATATGCACGTGTAGGAGCGTAACGTAATCAATTTACACCGCAGAAGCAAACACCAAAAAAGCGTTCATGCTTTTCTTTTTCTTGATTTACCGTAATGGATAGGGAATGACGACAACACGCATTTTGTTTGGGTGTATATTTTAGATTACCGCATCCTAGCGGATTCAATTTGCTCTTTTTTAATAAACCTTTTCTCTTCGAACCGATCAATCTATGAGTAGAATCTGCTCATCGTAAATGGGGTCGGTGAGCGAAGGAGGTATAAGGCTACTTTAGTAACGGGACAAGGACAATGAGACGATCACGAAAAGTTTCGTCGGAAGACCAGACAGAGTGAAAAATTCAATGCTTATGAGAAAACCTGGCCTCAACTTCTTGGAAAACAAGTTCGTTCATCATCATTTTCTCGAGTAAAAGTATTCCTCGTATTAGGATTTTGAAGGGACGCATGTCAGGATACAAGTAGCAAATGTGGTACATTATTTGTGAACTCTAACTAACAATGAACATTCTGTGAAACAATCACAGCTTAGGATATTAAACTTGTGACTCCTTTGTACAGGATTGTTGGACGCGTAATTCGCGTCGGAAAAAATGAATACAGTTTACAATCAACCTTACTGGTTATTAGATTTGACGATATCAGTAATTAATGTGAACAAAACTAATATCGATTGCCTATAGCTGACAAATTGCACAATGGTTTGATCATAATTTTATGAAAACCGAGGATAGCTTATTTTCGATGCGTGCACGCAATCGATTGTGTTAGACCGAAAATTTGTTCACTAATTCTTATACAAAACCACCAGTTTAGCATATCTAACCGGCAGTTTAAAACCTATTACCCAGACGTTTGATAGATTCATCACGGTTTTGTGATTAGGCTGGTATCATGTGTGCAGAAATGTGATCCCAGTGGTAAGTAGGTGCTTGCGTTCATCAAAGAATCGGGAGTCTTTTGAGCATTGGTTTTCTTGTCTGTAACTCGAGGGTTAGACACCCAATGTGATATTGCTAAATGTCACATTTTTGTCGTTTGTGGATGAAAATTTCTCCTGCTACGCTATGTTTCTCCTGAGTTGTGGTGCTCAGGTTTTCATCTCATCTTTGTTCAGCTATCCGAAAAAACAACTAAAACCGGATAATATTAGTGTACGATTGATGAGCGCGCAACTTGAAATGAACGCGAAAGAACCTAATGTGAGTTCTCAAGTGATTTCTCGGACACTGTCAAGAGGTGCTGGTCCTGACTGGACGGAAGCAGTTAAAATAATGTAGACAATAACTTCATCGTCAACTGTTATCGTTCCAAGTTGGAATTATGTCATTTGATCTTACAAATATATTTTGATTTTCCAATTGTATGAAATCTAATCAAATCACTTGTTGTAAGTGAAACTGCCAGTTGAAAATCACGCAACCTTAAAAAAGAGGGATATTTTACAACACAATGGTTTTCATTGTCTATTGACCTTTAACAGTTAGATACACACAAACGATCAAAAAACAGTGAGCGTCAACCTTTGCGAACATTGTTCTGAGAAAATATTGCTAGACAAATCTGCATCAGGACCATTTGGGAACTAAAGTGGGATGATTATAGGACCTTTACTTTGCCTAAGGGTATACTAATACAGTATGGCCAATGCAATTCAAAATAAGCTCTCATTCAGCCACATACATATAGTATGTTTGGCGAGTTTATTCATACAACTAGAGATGCGTATAAGTGCCCGGTCGGCAGTGTATTGGGCGGCCAAAAGGTGAATAAAAACTGGTTCGGGAATCGATATCTCATTTTTGTTGTCTTGCAAGAAATTCTGTTTTGCATATTTAAGTTTTCATTCACAAATTTGATACAGAAATGATATTGTATTCTGTAAACATATGTTAACATAGTGCACTTGTTATACGGGAAATCTGTATATTGTTTAACTTCTCCAATTTCGACATCAACTACATGTGTGTCTCCGAAAACAATAGCGCTAGATGGTCGAAAGTCTTACTCAAATGTGTCATCTTTACGTTGAACGTTGTGCCACGTAAGTAGTATTCCCGAAGAGGCAGCCGCACGGTGTACTGAATATCCTCGGCCATTATTATCCGGATGTTTCATATAACCCAAGAGCAGCGTTGCTACGTTCGAGAACCAAAATATTCTTACCATGCAGTGCCATGCTTATCTTGAACTGCAGTACTGTTTGGGTGGGTCCAAACGTGGGTCTGCATTGGTGACCAACTAATTCGGATTCCACCTGAATATCGATGAGCTGTCACTTTATCGATCCTCGAGAGTCTAAATGTGGCCGATTTTGGCAAACTTAGTGTGTCTCACATGCCCAAAAATAATTACCGTTGGAATTTATTGCGAACATAAGGAATCACAGCTGGCAATCGCAGAACACTGTAGCAGAGTTGAAAGATATAATTCCATTGTACCTTAACAAATTTTATTTGCAAGACGGCCGCCAAAGATTACATCTACCATATCGAAATCTCAGTCAAATTTTCTGATTACAACAGGTGCACTCAATGCGGAATTCACATTCTGGGCGCGGATAGAAATTAACCTTACAAATATCCGAAATACTCCGAAATACACTGATTCTTGCACGTGTACAGACTAGTGAATTCAAATTAGTAAGTTTGTCTGTCGATATTATCCAATTTTTCCGACGGATTATATGCATGTGGCATTTTTAGGTGTACACCGGAGGCCTCATAATGCTTCGAACAAGGGTGGACAGCAATATCACTATCCTAGAGCCAACAAGTCACAAATACACGTGAGCTTATCGTGCGATGTAAAGCGTCTATTCTGTCACCCACTTGACGTAAAATACTGGAAAGCCATCAAGATCCGCGAGTCTCCTTTGCATATAGCGTTGTCTATTTGTACGATGAATTCTGTTCTCCTTTTATTTATTTCCGTCCGCATGTGTGCCCTTAAGAACTCATTTAAAGTAGACCAATGTCACAAGCAGACTTTAGAATATTTTTGCTCGGCAAATGTCTAACGTTTGCCGTTCTGGTGAAGCCGTTCACCATGTGTATCCGAAGACCCATTATGAAGTGCGAACACATGGAACGTTAGACCACTGTTCCAAATTCCTTCCTAGAATGTACTGGAAAAAATGAAATCTTGCTTAATTTGGACGGCTAAACCAAATAAACAATTGCATAGATGTCTACATATTTTTCATGCTTAATTGGCGGGGTGTACTTCCCTTCAAAGCACTCTGACGACATCATAATCCCCCTACAGACGCTCAGTGAAAATTGTTGACTTCATGAACGGCGGTGTTCATTTTCAGTATTTAAATGTACTTCGACATTTTAACCTACGGTTTTCATCTACTCATTAGTATGAATTTCATGTTCTCAGTGTGGAGCTTAAAAAACTTCGTTGTCGAAACCACCCAAGCGCCCGTAAATATCTTTTGTCCTGTGGAAATAGTTTACAAGTGGTCATCTCCATCTTGCGCATGTTCGTGTGTAGATTATTGAATTCTTTCTAGACGTTTTGATTGCCGTTAGATGTTATGGTGAGATTGATGTCAACTAAATACTCGGCATGCAAATTTTTCCTAAACTTCACTTGTTCCACTCAGGCCAAAACTGAGCATTTGAAGCAAATTAATCGTTGTGCCAATGATTGGATAGTTGGTGGATGCATGAATACATACAACTATAAAGCGTTTTATGTACTCTCGATGAATACCATGCACGATGTACTTAGTTGTTCTTAGATATTTTAAAATCTTTCTTAGTCGGTTCAGATTTTAAAGTTTCTGCAAGTGGATTTATATGCAGTGGTACATTGGAATATTTCCCAAACAATTCGTCATGCAGCGTTGAAGTGCAACCCGCCATTGGGAATCATGGAAACACTGCACGGAAATTTTGTCCTAGTACATATTTACGGCGCCGGAACTGGGACGCGAACTCGAGATGAATGATTGCGTGCCAAACGCCTTGGCCCTAACACCGGCCCAACCGATTCATCCTCACTAGAGAGTCGTTGATCTGGTACTTCAAAAGGTCTGCAGGTCACAGATTTGGGCGCTGTATTTTTTAATAGTGATATCTGATTAGCTTTCGAGAACAGGCCTGGCTAGTCTAGTGGCCAAGATGTTCGACAAACAGTTGTTTGACTGGGATTCCTGTCCTAGTTCGGATGCGGTGGACATGCATTACTGGTGGTTCCTGGCGGGGGTATAACAGCTGTATGCGTTTCCGTGATTTTCAATTGCAAGCTAGACTTTGGCACTGCACGACGAATCGTTTGGAAATTCACATTGAATATCCTACCACAGCGCACAGCATCATCATACCAAAGAATACTGTTGGCCAGAGAAACTTTATCGAATTTCGTGACCATGTGCGACTTCGCATATCTATACAACGCAAGTAAGCATAGCATTCTGAAAGGCTTTTTCAAATTTTTCTGTTGAAGCATTCTTGAATGACCGTCATACAATGACCTTGACGATTAATATGATGCCTAATGTTGGCTACGATATTCCGTCGGGAGAAGGCAAGACCTCATTGTTAATCCATTATTTCTCAGTGCAGTTACTCAGTTTTCATCAGGCAATATACGTTGTTAGGAGAGGAAACTTAGGATCAGTTGTTAGCCGATACTTCGTTAGTGAGGTAATTAATCAATCATTTGGCTACTTTGAAACAATTTTTGTTTGCACCAGATTAGCAACTTGCGGCTTCTATTTGATCCTGCTCCATGTGGTTAGTCATTTGAACAGCGTTTGAAATCCTATCTAGGAAATGTCTAAGTATGGGGGAGTCGGTTACGTAATTAACTCCCATTGGTAAGACGCGGGAAGCAAATGCAGGTCTATTGCAGTTGTTTGTCGGCTTACAGGGTCGTGCCCGGATAGCATTAAGGACACTCGAGTGTCCCCTGATTGATTGCTTTTAGTAAATATAGGTTTATCGCAATAAGTTTTTCCGTTGTGAAATTTTGTTTGGTTAGTGGTTACTTGAACCTTTAAAGTGCAGAAATAAATCTAAGAGTTCATGGAGAAATCTTCCCCACCATTCAGCCAGCCATTGATCTGCTAGATCATTGTTTTGGATAATCAGACGAATCCGATTCAAGCAATCTACCATGTTCCAACATTTCGCCACTTCTAAGCAATATTTTTTCAAGGCTAACCGTATTTTTGTTGGATCAATTCAGTATCCGTTGTTAAATTCAACATCCCGCTTGGTTTGATCTAGTCGAACATTTTGGCGCGCTACATGTAGTTGGTTGCGTGATAGCCATTGCTGTTGATGCGAACCCATTTAGATGTTTTTGAGCTGTTCTCATCATAGGCTTCCTGTTTATTTCCATTCCTTGTCGTTGCCTAGCGATTTTATCATTGTTTTTTAGTTGCAGCACCAACCTTGCAGGGTGGTTGCCTAGATTTTAATAAAACCTCATGAATTTTTTCATTCCGTGAAATGGAGCAGGACATAGAAAGTAAAAAAGGCAAACCTTTCGTGGCCTGATTGCTCTGCCGAATAGGTCCAGCAATACGTATAACAGTAGTAATGGGGTTTGTCGGTGTTACATATGCTTTTTAAATTTAATTTAAGCACTTAATCCGTGTTGGGTCCCGAATAGCTTGAAATGGAAGACTTGCACCAAGCCAGTAATATTGTTATTCATTCTGAAAATGAGAGAAATGATGTCACTGAAGTGGACAAAGATCCTTACAGAACTACAACCGGAGGTACAGCTAGTTTGGTTATCTTCTACACTGATTGAAATAAATCTTCATTTGGCAAAGAATATCACGCTGATCCTCCTGCGTACCCACTGAACGCAGGAGGGTTGCAAGGAAAGTAGCTCTCCAGGGGGAGAAAAGTAGTCCTTGCTCTTTTGCGCGGATTGGAACTACTTGAATATGATGTGCCTACGGACTCCCAGGACATTGTTAAAGACCCTTTGGTACACAACTTTAATTAAAAATTTTGTACCAAACGAAGGTTCATAGGGGATATTGCAGTAGTTTTCGATACAATCTATGTGGGATTAGCATCAAATTTGTTTGGTTTTTTAACGACCAGCTGAAACCAAGGACAGATGGCGACTTTAGCTCCTAAAGTTAAGAACTATTTCACACCGAATTGTCGCCATTAGAAGCACTTACGGTTTACATGGTTAAATTTTTCATCTGATTTATATGTGTGTGGTGTGCCTGATTAATGAAGCGATCAATCGGCACTTGGACTCGAGGCGGAAGTAACAAACAGGTGCCCATTGGTCTATTCACTGAGGCATTCTTGATGAGCGGTTGGCTTCTTTGCGCAGGTTTATTTTGTGTGACTTCCCAGGAAAATGTCGACCGCTGCCTGAAGTCAATATATGGAAATAATCGCAGCTCCGGTAGTTCAAGCCAAATCTGGGGTCAAATGCACTAAGTAATATTTTACTGAATGACGTGATGAACAACTTTATCAAATTGTCCATCTTCACATATATATATATATTGAGCAGCGATTAATGGGGTAAGGACTACCAGTAGCTAAGTAAGAACAATGCTGTAAGTGTTGTTGCAAATTACATATCGCAATATGGGAGGATTGTGTCGTCTTTAACTTTCACAACTGGATGCACTTGCCGGACGGTGAGAAGACATTTAGCCCCCTGTCTTCCCCTGAAACCGTTCATGCAATTTAACCGCAATAACCTTAAGTTCAAAAACTTGCTGATGGAACAGATATTCTTGCGCATTAAGGAGAGAATCGCTGTGGCCAGTCTAAAAGAATTTCATTCTAAGGAGGGTGACAAAATGTCGCGCTCAGTAGGCCAGATATCATCTCTTGTCTAAAAGCATGATTATGCAGTAAACCACCTCTACAGCCGCATGTATTGATAACGCCGTCCTAGTAGATGGTTGCAATTTGGTCACTAAAAAATTAAGTTATAATCTACGTGCGAAACGATCCCATGGGAAAGTAACAAATCCCTTTGTCAAATCACTGCCTTCATCTGGCTTACGCATAATGCCGTGCGATCGACTGAAAGGCAGTGTGTAAAGTATTTCGTCGTAAGACACGATTCGTTGTGGGCAAAAACAACTATATTGTCCCGTGAAAAATACCTGGAAAAAGTACTAAACGTTTTGGTATTTCTTCGATAACTTATGTTACCTCTAGATTTATAAACATAATTACATTTGCATGCATGTTCTTCTTATTTGTTTTCTTGGTTGGCGGCACACTGACTGCCTTTCACCACCGTCGGGTATAAAATAGTAACACAGCGATGTAGGCCAAATTACCTACCGCTAAGCTGAAAAATGAAGAAGATGGGTTTTCCATTCCCGCTTGGTCATACGCATTATCAGCCAAAAACTCAAAAGATTATCCGTAAACATTTCGATCTGCAGAAATAGTTTTTAGACGGTTACAAAGGTGCACGCAAATACCAGAGCATACTGTGTGACGTGTCTGAGCTATCATCAACGGATGCTACCGCGGCTATGAACAGATTCGGGAGGAGAAAAGCGTAGGTTATACATGTTTCTTCAGTTTTGCTGAAGTAAGAAGCCTCCATTGTCACACACCAGTGAGTAGAGGCAGCTGCCTCGTGAAAAGGGCCAACCGAAAGTTGATGTCAAAACCTCGCCGCCACCACCTCAGTTGGTGGACACGCCGCGGACGGCCCAAGAAGATAACAACGCCAACAGCGCTTCCACTGATCGACGCATTTTCAGTCTAATTGATATGTAAATTGCATGCTAAATCCATTTTGTGCAGTTCAAATTAGTTATACATCAGCCATTATTCCAATTCAAAATTTATTTAAACTCCGATATACAAATGAGTGCGTTGACTTAGTCTGATGTTACTCGCAACAAGTCAAGGATCCCGCAAGGAGTAGGAAGGGAACCGACGTGTTCTACTTGTAAGCAGTGGAACGGAGATAATTGCAACCAATGTCTAGTGCAACACCTGAATAATGATTCCTTGCTGCTAAAAGTTTTAAACTTCACAAATGCGGATGGCAAGCAGACGGATACCAGTAAGCTTTAAAATGAAGTAACGAAAGAGGTCGTCATGCAGAAAAGTTTATTATGCCAGCGCCACAACTTTTGCCTGTGAATTTGCCTATTGCAAGAACACAGCGATGGGGACTGCTGCTACCCAGGATAGATGACAAGGACATTTCGGGAAACGTGATGGGTGATTTGCTTGTCGTAATTAATTGCAACAGCAGCTGTCTCTCAGACATTAAAAGCAGCTCAGCAGCTCACAACACCAAAACGAATTTGGAAGTAATCTTTGTCCAAGAGTTTCTCTTGCAATTTAATTGGCGCGGCGTCACTGGGAGGCCACCACTTTACAGTAGGATCTTTTGCTGGGTTATAATTGACAAATATGCTTGCTTTAACATTGACCGTTAGAGGCTATTTGAAGAGAAAAAGTAGCAGATCGCAAGAAACAATTAATTAGGCTAAAGATTAACAGATGGATTCAGCGTCTCAGGCCCAAAACAAATGCTTCTGTAATTGTTTGACGTCTATACACTATAGACCTCATGGACGAGCATAAGAGTAGCCAACATCCCTAACGACAGCGTTCGTCAAAATCTGGTGTTTACACTTAAATTGATGCACATATAAGTAGATCTAAATCGTTTTATAAATATATACTTATGTGTATATAATAGCGTATACAACGTGCGCGCAGAGGGCTGTCGGGTTCCACTAAGGGGCAAACTTTTGCTGCTTGGGTATTTACTGACCATCCTCTGAGTGGTCATTTGTTTGTTTCATGAAGGGTTACTGGTAGCCGAGTGACTCCTGAATGTTAACACTTTAGGTTAAATTCAAGCGGTTACTCGCGTTTGCCGCGGAACAGCCGGCGGGGGAATAAGTGTAAAAAACGAGATGAAGGAATGACCTGAGTAACCGTTTCTGTACGCATTTTATTGCATTTTAGGATTAGAACCACGCAGCCAACCGGTTTTCAAATAGTCTTCCAAATGAAGTATTTTTACTTCAATATTTTGATTATTTGAGTTAAATTCTGCGCAAGGGAAGTAGTAAACAAATTTTGCGTGTATAAAAACAGTAAACTTTTCAGATGGAAGTGAAGAAATTTTCGATGCATTAAGCATTCCATTATTACAGTGGAACGAATACATGTTCATGTCAACATTCAAGCACTGCTTCATATATGGCTTTGCCTGCTTTCTTAGGTAGTTTAACAGTCTGCTTGAAACTACAGCGACTAATTCCGTGAGGCAAGTTTTGTTAATATCAGGACCAAATGACTTAAGGAGTGTTTTGCAAAATCGATGCACCTTGCATTGGTTTTTATTGCAGATGATATAATGTTAATAACACAGCATTGTTGGTAAATGTAATGCGCCAGCGTTTCGATTGCCGTCCCAAGCGGCATTGTATCTATGCTTTCTGGCCGGTGGGAATCCGGAACTAGCTGAGCACAGAAAGATATATTTATCTTAGGAAAAATATATATTCGCATCTGGAACTGTGCCGTGAGTAGGTTGATTTCTATATTTTATGGATTTTCTCTGATGGATAGGGCACAAAACATGAATAATTTGTTTTACTGAAGTCAGACTTTCGAGGGCGCGGATTGATTGTCTTTTTGTGATGCGTTGATTTTCGGGAAGTGTGCGTTGTGCTGCTTGAGGTGCATCCAGCCGTTGGTTATCAGTGTTATTGGTGGATAATTTGGTCTGTTGTTATGTTTTTGCAGAAGGCGCACACTTTGTTATTGTTCTCTTACATATGATATATAATAGTATATCTATATATATTATTTGTATATATATGTTTATATGTATATATGACTACCGACGTTTAGCGGTGAAAACGTTCCAGGTGAGCTTTAAAATTATGGATGGTGGTAAATGGCGTTTCGTGGAATGTTTTAGTATTTCACCAAACGACTTTTATATGCGGGCATGTGTGCATTTTACTTCTTGTTGTTATTGCTATTGCCCTATCACAGCCGTATCTTTCCTATGACAGGCCAAATATTTACTACAGCATATATGATATGAATGAATGCAAACGGTGTCGCCTAAGGAAGCAGTTTTTTAGTGCTACACAATGTGCTGTTTGCGGCCAGGCAACATTTGGAACACAAAATTAGTTGCCTGCAATCGAATAGTCAAAGTGAGGGAAATTTACCTAAAATTTTACTCCTAGGAGCCTCGACTTCTATTGCTCCTGGAGAGTGTCGGGAAAAACCCCGTTTAATTGCATCGGCTAAACAGTCGCCACTACTGTTACTCCAGCAGGAGTTACCCAGCAGTTCTTTCCTCTCCAAGTATGAATCGGATGTCTCATGTAAGTGAATCTGGACATTATTTCAACAAGTTCAGCTCCAATATTGCAGGTGACTGAAGTATCGATCCATCAAGAAGGTATGGTAGACGATTATGCGTAATTATGCACTTTATTGGTCCTGGTTGGCCACCGTCAGTGTTCATCGTCTTCAGGTAGGTATGGCAGTTCACTGATGGAATCTATTTAAAAGGCTTTTGTATGATTTTGCTTAACCGGTGTACAAATATGGGGTTTTTTGCAAGTGTTAAATGAGGCGGCCGCTACTGAGTGCTTGCCATCAAGTACGAAGATGGACGATTGCGTTAACCCGATGACCCGCTTTTGCGGATGCCCAAACCACTTTATCTATAAGAGATTGCTGTTGTCTTACATAGTACCCAACTACGTAATTGTGCGTCGCAGGCCGATTTACTTAATCAAAATACGTAATGACGAAATCTGTTTTAATTTTTTCCTAATCCTACTGAAATTTTTCACTTATGCATTCCGCGCACTTGTATGTATTCTGTTCTGATGGTCAGGAGGAAGTCGTTAGCTTCTCCCCTCATCGAAGCAACATGCAAATGCTTTTATTATGTATCTCAAAATATACCATTCGTTATTCTTTTATTATATAATTTTGCAAAATAAAGGCAGTTTTTTATGTTTTTCGCAATAGTGTATCGTCAAAGGGTTGATAACCCAGCATTTTAGACTTACATAGTTGCTACGTATGCCTTAGACGATTCTATTGCGGTGGTTCGCAGCGATTGTCTCGTGAACAACGAAAGAGTTAGGAGGCCACGTACAATACCATTTGTACACCCTCACCGGTCGCTGTTAAATAGAGATGAGCAGCTCAACAACTCGCCCATTTATGACTCCCTCGAAGTATAACATAGTGGTATATTTCATTTATTATCTGCGTTTTCTAGATAACCTCCAGGATA
>LUCM01000641.1:0-33970 GCA_008360955.1 Fasciolopsis buskii | reverse complement strand
AAGCGGTTCTGCAATTGAGAAAGTTCTTTCTAACGGTAGGCTCAGGTGGCTTTTGGAACGCCCCACAAGTTTCCCTCACGTGAACATTCGAAGGATTTTTCAGTACCCTACGATTAGGGTAGATTAAACAGTAAACAGCAGTCACTTGGAATTCACCCTTCATTTGGTGTGCATAAATTCAAACTTTTCATTGGATGGAATTCTGGGTTTCTGCGACACGACGGTCCCGTTTCGCAGGTTTCTTTCACACACCATCAGGCAGCTCTGGGCCATGAGCAGACCAGTGTTTGCCCTGCCTAGGGAGGGGTGCAAAGCATAGCTGTGGATTTTTTAGAAGGGCCTTTAGTTATAGCCAGCTGGGGAAGCGCCACTGATTAAAGCTATACATATTTACATCAGTGTATCTGGTTTGCGTGGACAGTGCAATTTGATAATTGTCAAACAGGTGAAACAAATCTAGATGATTTCGAAAAGATAATTGTGATGGTTAGGTAGAAAAGGGAACTGCCTAAGGCAAAGCCAACCGAGACAAAATACCAGAAGGTAAGTAATCGGACTATGGAGAACTGAAGTATACCTACCAAGAACTGGAGAGGTCCCGAAAAGTCTTGTGAAAGGCCCTGTTTTGTTGTAGGCAGCAATAAAACGACATGTTTCAAGGAGTCCTAGTATTACGCGGGAAATTGTGAGTATCCAAAAGAGAAGGACGCAGATGAATATCAGTACATAAGGATACACGTGAACTGGGAACCATTAGGTTTTGATCCGTGCCAGTGCTGATGCTTGGAGATGAGAGTATGCTGATAATCCAGCTTGGAAAAAGCTGTGGGTTTCAGCAAAGGGGGCGAAGTCCATCAACCAAACTGAAACAGCACATCTCGGCAGCTAAAAGACCCGTCAGGCCTGTGAGGGCCAAAGATTTGGACAAGGCAGCTCTCCGCATCAAAGGATTTATGCAAACTCCGACATCCACCTTGCTGCCGGCTTGGTAGCTCTCCGATGGCTTGACAAAACAGAGGCCGTCCTGCGTCAACCGGAGAATCCCAACGGGCTGGGACATTTATACCGTACATGCAAATGATCTCCACTATTTTGCTACACCCAAAACAGCGGGGGAAAGAAGGGGAAACCCGAGTACTATTCCGGTAGCGATATATATCAGCGAAGATGAAGAGTCTCAAGCTTCATATCACCTATGCAACAAACCCCTGTTGCTCAGTTTTGTGTCTGGGAAGCCTAAACTCTGTGGACTTAATGCCAATGAGTTGTAGATGCCACAGGAAGACCATACGGGAGGACAGTACTAAGCTAATTGAGCGGCCTGCGCCGAAACTCGGGATTTGGATATAATTGTATAAGAAACATGAGCCAAAGAGGAACTATTTGAAAAGTACAAGCAATTTCAAAGCAGAACCACAAAGGATTGAAGGGAAAGTCAAGCAAATGTATATTCACATTTCCCTTAAAATGCATTCCAGTCATGCATATATGAATGTGAGCTTAGGTGTGATTTCATTTAGAAAGGATTGTCTAAGTTAAAAAATTTGAGGCGCTTAGATATAACGTCAAGAATAACGACACGCCACTAGTTGGGGGAAGGAAGAAAGAGCGGGGTGTTTACAGGGTGGTGCCCTATGGACGGAAATGGGAATATATAGGCCTTACCCAGCGAAGTGGTTTACGAAGACTTAGTGGCGTTTGTCTTGGCTGCATATTTATCATATAGGTTTCTCGACTTTCAAGAGGCACGTTCGCTTTGGGGCCAAATTCGCTCAATTGTGGCATGGAGTAAAAAGAGGAGACTGATGTCAAATGGCCAAGAGGGCAAGCTTGATTCATCACTAGGATTACTCGAGAAGCAATTTGGAAGCCCGATCAACGTTTGCGGCGTGATAAGTATGAAACGAGTGCGTCAGCTGGAAATCAGTCCTAGATGTGTCGTTTGACAGGAAAGCACAGCAGGTTTTGAGAATGGTGTAGGCGGGAAGTTGCGAGTAATTTTGTGTATGGGCGTCAAGAGCGTGCAACACCGGAGCACACGTCAGGTGGAGGTCGGTGCTGGATGTCGAGATTCGGTCAAAACTCCTATGAATCAAGCGGAAGTTTGTGATAAAAAAGCGGGACGCTATCTGGGGCGCATTAAATACCTGCGTTGAACATGGAGGATGGACCGGTGCGGAGTTGGATAGGAGGGCCGAAAGACAAGCCAGGACTATGCAAGACATTTCAAGGAGTTAAGATGTTGAACCATTTTGCACATGGAAACCGCAAGTATGCCGTTTGCACCCAAATGTTAATTTGGGGAAGTAGGACTATGAGATGCATTAAACACGAAAAAGAATTTGACTGAGCAGAACAATTCTTAAATTCATTTATTGAGAGCTTCCCTTATGCTATCACTTTGTTCTTGGTTTGTGGCCCTTGCTGGCAGTAGGAAAGAAAATGGGAGTTTGCTCACGTGCATCTGTTGCCTGTGATAACCTTGGCGTCCTGTTGCCAGTCGCAATGGTTGTCAAGGATGGCATACTCGGNTTGGGGAAGTGGGACTATGGGATGTATCAAACATGAAAATGAATTTGACTCAGCAGAAAAATTCCTAGATGCATTTAATGCGAATTTCCCTTATGCTGTCACTTTGTTCTTCGTTTGTGGCCCTTGCTGGCAGTAGGGAAGAAGTTGGGAGTTTGCTCAAGTGCATCTGTTGCTTTTAATAACCTTGGCGTTCTGCTGCTAGTCGCAATGGTTAGCAAGAACTGCATACTCGGCGCCAGTGAGAAACAAAGATAGGTTTTTATGAAAGGAATGGACTAAAAACTTTAAGGCACTTAAAATGAGGATATGAGATGACGGAGTACTCGTTCACTGGACCGCATTGCGAGAGATAGATCGGTAGGTTGCCTTTGCCAGCAATTACGATGGTGCATCCGCTGCAAGAGACAGGGCAAGTCGCCGAAGGTGCCAGTGCAAAGGTGGAATAACGTGCACGACGAACGGCGCTGCTAAGCTCCGTACATGGTAAGCGCTGTAAGGGCTCTGCCACAAAGTATAATTCTAAACCATGTTCTCGGGCCTCATCTAGTAAAATGTTTGTTTTGTCGGATTAATTAAGTCTTAGATGTCGCATATCATTGCTAGACGGGATTGAAAGTGAGATAAATTCAGATATGGCCCCAGCTAACTGGGATGATTCACAGTAGTTTAGGGGGAACAACCATGATGAATATAGCCTTGATCGGTAGCCGAACTCAGGGTATTTTCGAAGAGCGCTAGTTCACTAAAAAAATCAATAACAGTGGTCACACATCAAATGGAGCGATATAAGGAGCCAAAGTTCAATTAGGGTTAGGGTAATACAACTTAAAAGTCCACAAGCGAGTGAGGTATTTTCAGTGCTGATGCCCTAGAGACGACATAAATTGCCTGAAAAAGGCAAAACCTTGGAAATGAAAAGAATGGATTATTTGATGAACCGCCAGTGAAACAAGCACCATTGAAAAACTAAGCTAAGCCTGTGACACAACTTAGAGCTCAGGTTTGCTTCCAAATCTACGGCACATCAGTTTGATACCTAATGCGCTATTTCCCTTGAATCATAAAAATTAATCAGATTCTAACACGATTGGGCTGCTTGTCTAAATGTTAAGAATTTTCACCAAAGGACTGGTTACAGCGGCCCCACTGCTCTGCCTGTCGACGAGTTTTAGAAAGATTCCCCGGAAGAGCTTATAGTATCCCCAGTTGACGCTGGCACGCCTGGATAGGCATACATGCCCACTACTTTGGTCGGTCTGCAGCGGATCATAGATTTCTTCTGTTTTGCTTGTTTTACCAAACCTTTTTTAATAATAATATTCATTTCCCGGAAACTGCCAAGGCATGCAGTGCGCATGATCATGACGTGCAATGATAGTCACACAGAAAAGTGTTGAAGACATACAATAGCGAAATATGTGTATCCCAGAGGGTATACGTAAGTTAGGAGCAAATACAGTAGTGAACTTACAGGCGGGGGAATTGGAGATCGAAGAGGTGTTCTCAATCCGACCAACTTGTGTTTGTTGTGCATGCCGCAGGCCGCCCTATGCATGCAGCATGCCGAGGTGGGCCGACAACGGCACTGGTTGGTTTCTTATTGTGGTGACCAATGAAAATAAACACGAAACTGGTCATGGTAGACCGGGCAGTATGTGGAGAGAAGGGAAACGCCCTGCAACACGGAACAGAAGAGTTGTAGGCAATTTCTGGCGGAATTCATAGTCTGGAATATTAGAATCACAGTTTCTATAGGCAGTTGAAGGCAGTGGCGTGGGACGTCACTTTTGTGGTCGCATGTATAGTTTACGAGGTTTGTTTGCGGCCAATTCTGATTTCCTGATTTTCTAGCTGGGTCCTACGTTGAAGATGGAATTGTGAAAGGAATGGGCCCGTAGCTCAAATACGGCGGTGTCTGGTGAGCTGTTGTCAAATGTGGTGTCCGGGAGCCGCAGTTTGTTTCCAAATTTGACAGGCCGAGATGAAGGTTCATGGAAAAAATGATGGTCTCTAGCCTTTTATATAAAGATCATTCAAGTGTATGCAACATAACGAAGCATATCAAATGTTAAAACAAAATTTTCCCGTGATTTCTAATTTTCAAAAGTGTTTGGGTCAGAAGAGCTTTGGGAGGGAGCAAAAAGAGCCAGAACTAAAGAGTGCACGTGCAGCATTGGAATTTGTGGGCTGTTACAACAACAGTGCCAATGGGCGGGGCTGACCGGGTGCTGGTCACCCAACCCGAAAACGCTGTTGAGGGGTGATCACAGGAGGTGTACTCAGCCAACTTACTTGCACCCTCACATCGCTGCAGTTGAGCTGCCCGCCCACTGTGTGCCGGCCAGAGCGGCGGATTTGACCGCACCCGGACTATTGTGATAATACCAGCGTCCTCTGGAAGTGGACGAAAAAATACAACGATAATATGGGTGGGACAAGCCCTAGACATGTTTTCACAAAGTGCATAATCCAAGACAGGTGGAAGCAACAGTAACCAGAGTGGTAGGCTATTGTATATAACCAAGGTTTTGGCGGCCCGGAACGAGAAAATAAATGAGCGGCGATCTGGCATTAAGGAGGGATCAATCGTGCGAGCGGCTCAAAATGAAAAAGTAATGAGACTTGTAGTTTAATCCAAAAATGACGAATGATGCTGTCTGTAGTAAGTGTGCTGATAGGTCTCCGGGATGACCCAGCGTGTTTCTGAGGCGTTACATTTTGTCTAACTGGACGAGGGGAGAAAGGAAGAACGTTGCACGTCACCAAAGTTTCCGCTTTTCATGTGACGATTTATGTAAAGAAATATATTTTCTTCCTCCACGATGAACAACCTCGTACCGTCGATGTGTTTTCAGGAACAAAATCCAGTTTTATATACTTGATCCTCAGGTATGATTGATGTAGATGAATAAAAAATGGTACAGTAACCACTGTACTTGTTTCTTTTTTAAATAATAAATTTGATGGCGATAGGATGCGCAGCTGCTGGGGGAATTGGTTCCAAAAAGATGAACACTTGGCAATAAAGAAATTTGCTCAGACGGATGTATTTGGTACTGGAAATATTATAATGAAATCTATATTTCGAAGGGAGCATTGGAGTGGTTTTCTTACGCGAGGTGCAGAGTCACGGCTGTTCCTTGTTATAATGCTATTGAAGAGCAGTATATTTGTTCTTATGCGTCCAAGCCATAAGGGATCCAACTTCAGCGACTTCGAACAATCCATATAATATACGTTCACAGAGCAGCCAATCAACTGTTTGGCAGATGCACGCTAGACATTTCAGTCGCCACTTGATCGCAGGGCATCATATTCGATCGGACTAGAGAGCAATACCACAGAATGGGTCTGGAGTGGGATCTAAAAAGATGCAGCCTTCTTTTTTTTCCAATTCACAGTTCTGTAGAGCAGCTCCACTAATCTATTTGCCTTCGCAACTTGCGCGAGAGCCTATTCCGAGAAATTCAAGTGCAAGAATAATTTAGGCCGAGGTCGCGAAGTTGACGGTTAACGAAGATGATCTAATCACACATTTTGAGTTATCTTGGGGGTATTACGCACTTGAATCTCGTGATTCTACCTTCTTCAACAGAGAATTTCATGATCCTGTCTATTGCCCGTGAACTGAGCGACGCTAAATCCTGCGATGTGATTCATGGTGAATTCTAAGGCTTTAGTAGGAAAAGGTTGCACGATTTTGATTTCGTCGGCAAACAGAAATGGGACACTATCTCNAAAAACCGCTAGCTCACTAAAAAATTAATAACAGTGGCCACACACCACAACCAGCGATGTAAGCAGCCGAAGTTCATTTAGGGTTGAGGGTAATACAACTTGACAGCCCACAAGCAAGTGAGGTATTTTTAGTGCCGATGCCCTAGAGACGATGCAAATTACCTGAAAAAGGTAAAATCTTGGCAGTGAAAAATGGGTTGTCTGAAAAACGGCCAGTGAAACAAGCACCACTGAAAACTAAACTTAGCCTGTGACAGAACTTAGAGCTCAGGTTTGCGTCCAGATCTACGGCACAACAGTTTGATAACTAATGTGCTATTTCCTTTGAACCATAAAAATTAACCGGGGTCTAAAACGATTGGGCTGCCTGTTTAACTGTTAGGAGTTTTCACCAGAGGACTGTTTACAGCGGCCCCACTGCTCTGCCTGTCGACGAGTTTTGGAAAGATTTCCCAGAAAAGATTACAGTATCCCCAGCTGACGCTGGCAGGCCTGGATAGGCATGTATGCCCAATACTTTGGTCGGATTTCTCCTTCCGTTTCACTTGTTTAACCAAACATTTTTATTAATAATATTCATTTCCCGGGAAGTGCCGACGCATGCAGTGCGCATGATCATGACGCGCAATGATAGTCACACACAAATGTGTTGAAGACATACAACAGCGAAATATGTGCATCCCAGAGGGTATACATAAGTTGAGAGCACAATCAGTGGCGAACTTGCGAGCGGGGGAATCCGAGGTCGAAGAGGCCTTCTCAATCCGATCAATTTGTATTTTTGTGCATGTTGCAGGCCGCCCCATGCATGCAGCATGCTGAGATGGGTCGACAACGGCATTGGTAGGTTTCTGATTGTGGCGAGCAATGAAAATAGACACGAAACTGGTCATGGTAGACTGGACAGTGTGTGGAGAAAAGGAAAACGTCCCGTAACACGGAACAGAAGATTTGTAGGCAATTTCTGGCGGAATTCATAGTCTGGAATATTAGAATCACAGTTTTCTAGGCAGGTGAAGACAGTGGCATAGGTTTATAACTTTTGTGTCGCATGTCTAATTTACGAGGTTTGTTTGCGGCCAATTTTGATTTCCTGATTTTTACCTGCGTCCTGCGTTGGAAATGGAATTGTGAAAGGAGTGGGCCCGTAGCTCAAATACGACGGTGTCTGGCGGGCTATTCTCAAATTTGGTGTCTGGAAGCCGCAGTTTGTTTCCAAATTTGACATGCCGGGATGAAGGTTCATGGAAAAAATGATGGTCTCTAATCTTTTATATAAAAAGCATTCAAATGTATGCGACATTACGACGCATATCAAATGTCAATAAAATTTTTTTCCCGTGAGTTCTATTTTTCGAAATTGTTTGGGTGAGAAGAGCTTTGGGGGGAGCAGAAGAAGGCCAGAACTAAAGAGTGCACGTGTGGCATTGGGATTTGAGGACTGTTACATCAACAGTGCTAGTGGGCGGGGCTGACCAAGTGCTGGTCACCCAACCTGAAAATACCGTTGAGGGATGATCACAGGAGGTGTAATCCGCCAAATTACTTGCACCCTCACATTGCTGCAGTTGAGCTGCCTGCCCGTTGTGAGCCGGTCAAAGCGGCGGATTTGACCGCACCCGGACTATTGCGATAATACCAGCGTCCCCTGGAGGTGGACGAAAGTATGCAAGGATAGTGTGGGTGGGGCGAGCCTTATACCAGGTTTCACAGAGTATATAATCCAAGACAGGTGGAAGCCGCAGTAACCAGAGTGGGAGGCCATTGCATATAACCAAGGTTTTGACGGCCGGGAACGAGAAAATAAATTAGCCGCGATCTGGCATTAAGAAGGGATAAATCGTGCGAGCGGCTTAAAATGAAAAAGTAAAGAGGTTTATAGTTCATTCCAAAAACGATGGTTGATGCTCTCTGTAGTAAGCGTGTTGATAGGTCTCTGGGATGACCCAGCATGTTTCTGAGGCGTTTCTTGTTGTCTAAATGGACGAGAGGAGATAGGAAAAACGTTGCACGTCAACGAAGTTTCCGCTTTTCATGTGACGATTTATGTAAAGAAATATATTTTCTTCTTCCACGATGAACAACCTCGTACTGTCGATGTATTTTGAGGAACACGTTCCAACTTCATATACTTGATCCTCAGATATGATTAATATAGGTGAATAAAAAATGGTACATTAACCACTGTACTTATTTCTTTTTTAAATGATAATTATGACGGTGATAGGATGCGGAACTGCTGGGGGAGTTCGTTCCAAACAGACGAACACTTGACAATGAGGAAATCTGCTCTGACGGATGTCTTTGTCATTGGAAATATCATAATGAAATCTATATTTCGAAGGAGGCATTGGAGTGGTTTTCTGACACAACGTGCAGAGACGCAGTTGTTCCTTGTTATAACATTATTGAAGAGCAGTATATTTGTTCTTATGCGTCGGAGCCACAAGGGATCAAATTTCAGCGACTTAGAGCAATCCATATAATTTACGTTCGCAGAGCAGCCAATCAGCTGCTTGGCAAATGCACGCTAGACATTTCAGTCGCCACTTGATCGCAGGGCCTCTTGTTCGATCAGACTAGAGAGCAATACCACAGAATGGGTCTGGAGTGGGATCTAAAAAGATGCAGCCTTCTTTTTTTTCCAATTCACAGTTCTGTAGAGCAGCTCCACTAATCTATTTGCCTTCGCAACTTGCGCGAGAGCCTATTCCGAGAAATTCAAGTGCAAGAATAATTTAGGCCGAGGTCGCGAAGTTGACGGTTAACGAAGATGATCTAATCACACATTTTGAGTTATCTTGGGGGTATTACGCACTTGAATCTCGTGATTCTACCTTCTTCAACAGAGAATTTCATGATCCTGTCTATTGCCCGTGAACTGAGCGACGCTAAATCCTGCGATGTGATTCATGGTGAATTCTAAGGCTTTAGTAGGAAAAGGTTGCACGATTTTGATTTCGTCGGCAAACAGAAATGGGACACTATCTCGGATAACGCCGGAGACGTCGCTGACGTAAATCAGAAAGAGAATGGGTCCAGTACGCCGCCTTGGACAACGCCGCTGGTTATTAATCAACGTCCGGATATAAGCTATTTACCTGAACTACCTGCTTTCTAAATGGCAGAGATGATGAAAATCATGAAAGACGATACCGTAAGACTCGATTTCATGTAACAGCCTGCGGTGGGACACTGTCAAAATAATTTGTCATGTCCAAAAGTTTACTGTAACTCACCTTCCGGGGTTCAGGGCCTTGGTGATACAATTCAGGTAGTTTTTGAGGCAAGTGGCACAATTTGTACGAAGAAGGCCATGTTGCCCAGTGTTAATGAAATCATGTTTCAGAAGATAGACAGTAAGAATATCATTTATTAAACGTTGCATAATTATGGAAACCATAAGGATGCGGTTAGTTGGGCGATTATTGGCATGTTCAAAGCTTGGGCCTTATTTGCGAACCCGAATGATCACAAAGGTTTTCCACCGTGACGGAGAGGTGCGGAATTGAATAGAAAAATTGAAAATATTTGCCAACAATACGAAGATGGCGCTCCCACCCAGCGTGGAGACAGCCGGCTGCAGTGAGCCAGACCACAAATAGAAGCCAATCATGGATTTTAACATCTGGGATGCTTCTTTTGCGAAAAATGAGGTTGTTTGTTACGACTCTGTAGTCAGGCGTGGTAGGACGGGTTTAGCGGGATTTGTCATTTACCAGAGCAGAAGCAAAATAAATTACGAAATGGATCTCCAATCTCCTGTGGGTTGGTATCACAAACTTCATTGTGAATGATACATTGGATTTCAATGGCTCAGGACTTGGGAAGGGTATTTCCGCGTTTTAGCAGTTTTGCCAGTGTTGCATTTGGGCTGGGCTGGTCTAAAGCTAGCAGCCATTGATTTTTGTTTCTATGGCCCAATACCGCTTCGAGCGCTTTGGTTAGACGACTTATTTAAAGAAACAACAAAAATTTCTGGCTCTACTGAAGCTCGGTTGGAGTTCAGCGAGCATAATGTTTATTCTACTGTAATAAATTCTTTCACCAGGCCAGCTCGATCGCCATTCGCCTGCCGCTCGCGCGCGCTCCAGCCAGTCGAACCTGTCCAGTATGCTGAACTTCCAGCCGCTCCCACATATTATTTTCTTCCTACCGGTAAAGTGTATGGGTTGAAAGTACGATAATAACGATCAAGTTTATTTCTAGATTTGCAAGAAGTATGAGCAAGTGAAGAGCAAATTTATGTGGGGTTGATGCAGAGGAAACGCGAATAGCAAAAATCAAAAGGGATAAGTGGATGGGTGCAACCTTGGCTCATTCGGGAATCTTATTTGAAAGAAGAATCAGACGCCGTGAAGCAATGCGGAGAGCAAAATTGTCTCTCAGAAAGAAATCTGAAAATCTCGTTTCAAAGATCACACAGAGGTTCCTGGGAACGTTTTGAGCAGCGGACTACTAGTCATTCCGCGTTTAAATACACCAAGTTTGCGTATCTCTGGGGCAAAACATGACTGGAGCTCAGTGGTTTATGTTGAGCAGCGGCCGAAGTCCCGGGACGACAACAGCGTTACTTAATGGACAGAACCGTTGAGCTGAGCAGTGTAAATGCGATAATTGGATGGAAGTAGTGAAAGCCAAGCGTAATACCACGCAAAGTGGATAATATAATTGCATTTGACAACAAGAAAGGCAAGATTAAACACAGAAGAATGTAGAAAATTACAGTCAAGATCACCTCAAACTATCTGAAGGATATTTCAGGAGGCATTTAAACATAAATTATGGAACTCCTGAGCCTACTGATCGTTTATGCGCGTCTGGCGGTAAGCTGGACTGAGAGGTTCGATGGATAAAAAAGTTTTGTGCAGGAACACTTCTTGAATACACTAGCCAAGTATGTCTGATATGCTGTTATTTTCTTCGTCACAGCTTTCGATCATAACCAGCAGTAGGAGTGGAGATTTTCAAGAGCTGCGGGAGCCGTTCCAGGGGCAGTGGTAACCATGTTTTTGCCCATTCGTAAAGATCCGTCAGAGTTGAAGCATCCAAGGCGATCAGGGGCTCAATTTTGCCGCTCAAGCGCCAGAGCTAGTGAGCAGCATCCAAGCGGGAGTGAGAAGATGGCAGATTCGAAGTCTCCCCTACGAGGACGGAACCGAGACGGCGCACTTAGTCGAGGTGAGGGATCCGATAAACGAAACGGGAGAAGTTTGACTTGGGTGCCAGCTTGGGGTTATGGTGATCATTGGTTCGTAGTGAGTAGAATTGCAGCGTCGTGATTCTAGTGCGTAAGATCTGGTAACAAGACGCGAGCTATAGCGGCAATTTTTTGGAGTAGCTGAAGGTTTGGTGTCAACAAGAACCGTCTATTCAGTGCTGCCGATTAGATAAACAGAATAGGATGACAGGAGATGGTAGATTAAACCAGCTTCAGGTGTTCACAGTCACGAAATGTGACGGGAGCAAGGATCCATCCAACAGTATGTTGACTATTTGGTCAATCTAGGAACGGCTTAATGGTTAGTCACATAGTCCAACGGCACTGACGGTATATCCGCCACAGGCTGAAGATGAGGTCAAAGAATGGGAGAGCGCGGGTGTGCGAGAAAGTAGCTCAACACGAGGTGACCTCAGTGAACACTCGGTCATGAACTAGAATTCTAACCCATGTTCCTTTGCCTCATGTCGTCCAATGTTAGCTTGTGTCTGGTCAATTAAGAGTGGAACATCTAGTAACTTTGCCAGCCGGGTTTTGAACTGGGATAAACTTTGCCACGATTGCAGCGAACTAGAGAGTTGGCTCCACATTTTAGAGGATCCAGCTGTGAGGAATTTTGCCTTGATCAATAGTCGAGTCAAGGGTATTTTCATGAGTAGTATCTAGTACAAGCTGGATGCGGAGATTAACAAAGTCGTTTGTGACGTTTCTAGCAAAATGAACATTACTTTGACAATGTTTATGGAGAAGTGCAGTGTTTATTAGACCCGAAGATACCAGAGTGTTCAGTACCAAGCAGCTCGGTTCGGGCCCTGTAGTTAAGGCTAGATGAAGGACCAAGTAGGTTTCTAGTGGACGCCCGCTTCATAGTCTTGATCGAGATTCTATCACGTTTATGTAGATGCGTGAATATAATCGGGCAATAAACAGGGTGGGGCTTAGCGTGAGATTTGAATGTGATAGGCCTACAATATGGAGTGTGGAATGCCCTTAGGATCACTGTAGCGGTTGTTTTAGCTACGCAGGTTTGGTGGCAAGCTCACTCATGTGGGTTGAAAGAGTTGGAGCATTGGAGCCCTAAATCCTTAACAGTTTGTGATACAGAAACGGCTATGCAAGTTGTGGAGAGGGAGCCCAGGAAGCCTGGCGTCCCTGTAGTACCAGAGAACTCTTGTCAGCAGAGAACGTCATGGACCACTTAGAATACCATTCGTCAATAGACTTTAGGTCTTCATTCGCAAGTGCAAGATGGAAGTAAGGTTAACCAGTTTCGAAAGAATAGACTATGTCAACATAATCCGCGAAAAGGATGGGTGTGCCATGAGGAACAGTTTTAGAGAGAAAATTATTATATACCGGAAGCAGAACAGGACCAAGGGCTCTACCTTGAATAACCCCAATGATAAGAGCGCAGGGTTGGGAAAGGCAGCCACTACTATTGCCTACCTGAAAGCGATCATAAAGGTAGGATGATAACAAAGATAAGAGTGAATCTCTCATTCTATACGTTCTAATTTTGGCCAGAAGTCGGGAATGGGAAATGCGGTCAAACGCCTTTGACATGACTGAAAACCTTTTAATCATCGTCCAATGGAAACAGCACTGTAGGTTGCTAGGTTCAAAAAGCTGAACTGGCAGGTAACGTGTGTTCGGCCTCTCAGAAAGCCATGTTGGGAAAGGTTGATAGGATGTTGAGCAGTAAGGAAGTTAACCAACTGTTCCTTAACAACAATTTCCATAAGCCTGAATGGAGCTGGAGTGTGGTTAATAGTGCAAAGGCCCCCACTGCCATGCGAAGAACCCTGTCTCTAGCGTGAGACAATAATGGAGGAAGTCCACGGCGACGTATAGTTAGCACGAGATATGGAGAGCAAAAACAGATTTAGAGGAAACAGCGAAAGACCTGAGCCGGTGGTACGGAGTAGGACTGATGGGATGATCTGGCCCGTGAAGTGGATTGGCATATTCAATCACTGTCATGATGTCAGCAACGTCGAATTAAATGGAGGGTAATCTAACCGAGTTCAAAATCGAGTGGATTTTAGAATGCAGCAGATTCTCATTGATGAAGGTAGAAGAGAAACTTGTATTAAATGCTTCCGCGATGTTTACGGTGGACTCTTCGTGGGCTATTGAATATGATTAAGTTCAGAAAGGCCGATGAGTTTGGCTGCAAACGAGCTTTGAAATTATGGAAAGTCTTTTGAACTGGGTTAGGCAACCCAAGGACTGATATCTTCTGCAGTTTCAACGTTAGTTAAAACTCAATAAAAATTTTTGACGAAAGCGGTTAGCTAGCATTAAGAGCGGAAAGTCCTCTATTTTATTGCAGATTGTCTAAGCTTTTGAAATTTTCAGCCTGAGCTGACAAAACTTACTAGGATTCTTGGGTTTAAGTTGGGTGATCGTAAAGGATAAACAATTGAGAGTAAAGAGAAGTTTCGTGTGAAGTCTGTCCGCCGCATTCTGTGGGGCAGGCGACAAAAAGGAGCTGGACTGATCAAAGTTTCGCAGAGGTTCAGGGATTTCGTCCCAACGCGTCAACATATAGGAAGAGACAATACGGTCGGTTTACACGGGTGAGGTAGGTTTGTCACGGGGAGGGACGCTGCACTTCACCACGTTGTAGTGGCTCTTTGGGGAAGTTTTACTACTGGAACCTTAATATTAGGAGTGATACGCGTAAAAACTAGTTCAAAAATATCAGAAAACTTTGTTAAAGCGGCCGCGTGCTGAGCCCATCCCTCATCGTGGGTCTCAAGAACAAAGTTGAGAAGGGTTCGATGGGCGGATGAAAATGACCAACAAATTTTAGGAGCATCGATATCACCTGCAATTATCTTACGGCTAGGGGTGGGACCAGAAAGATAAAGAATGGCTTGGGTGAGACGATAGACATCAAAATTATTGGAGTTTGGTGGTCGGCATTTACATTCTATGTGAATTAAGAGCTCGAGCAGTTGCATGTGAAGCCAAAGTGTGCCAGAGATAGGCTCAAGCATTGGATAATGGAGAGCGGAAGCGTCGTGTGCCTGCTTTGTGCAAGCTAGACTACCGCCTCCCGTACGATTTGGCCTATTGGTTTGGGAGGAACTGCAACCCGCTAACCAGGTCTCTGTTGTCAGGATAATATCATGAGAGTTTTTAGCTGCTAACATTCTTAGCCTCCTGTATTTACAAACTAGTGAGCGGAAGTACAATCACCTTGGACGTCTGATCAGAAGTAAAGTCAGACCACTATAATAATTAAAATCATCAAGAAGACCTTTTTGTACTAGCTACACAAAGTCATCACCAGCGAGGCATCTATTCTGAGGGTTACCAATGACTGATAATCTCTGACTGTTGCTTAAAAATATAGGAAGGCTTACCCGTTGATCTTCGAAATACATCTGGACTAGCCAGCAAACAATAGATCTGGCCGAAATGACTGAACATTTTCGATGAATTTTTCTCACGGATAGGCAGCGCCTCGTCAGTTTCCAGTTCCAATTTCAGTTTTATTACAGGACCATACGGCGAGGTGCTTGATAGTCCAGGTTCTTGCACAAAGAGCTCCTTGAATCTGAAGATGCCATCGCAAACGTGATGTTGAAAACCCTCGTAAGCTCCTAAAAGCGTGGTAGTAAAATTCGATGATGTACTCTCGACCATATTCTCATCCAAAACTTCCAAACACCTCCTTCCGGAAGCACAGCGATAAATGCACTGTCTAGACTCCCATGGAACTGACAACACCTGGACCACTTCCTCCGGTGGCTTAGTCTAGTCATTAACCACCCGCATGGCAAAAGATTTGCTTCTCAACCCGGTCATCACACACGCTAACAGCGGTTTTCCCATTATTCCTTAGTGTTTCTTACCTCGTTATGTGTAATACAGCTCCATGGTGACCCTGTATCTCGTTCATGCCGTTAATGATCTTAAAGGTCCGTATTATGTCAGCCCCTTCCCTAGGTATTCCCAGGGAGCACAAGCCAAGTGCCCTCAGCATCTGCTCATAGCCCATGTGCTTTAAATATCCAAACCACCGTTTGAAAACAAGCTGAATCTGTTACAGCACTTTCTTATCTCTCACCAAATACAGTCTCCATGCATGGACACAGTATTCCAAGTGCGGTCGGACAAATGCCTTGAGAAGCAAAAGAACATTTGGCCTCCTAAATCCTGATGTCTTCTTAAGTTGGTTTAAGGCACACCATGCCGACTTGGCCGCATCCTAGCACGATAGACGGAGTTTGAATTCCGTAAACACTACTGTCCCTGGGTCCCTTGCTTGCCTCGCTTGTTTCTCCACGATCCGACGCCCAGGCGAATGAATGTGGCAGGAAGAATTTGCTTTAACTTCCAAGAGGCGCTGCCGTTTGTTCATGTTCGACGGAAGACCCCAGCTCACCGAACACTGGCAAACCTTATCCACAACCCTCCGGAAAGCTTCAATGTTCGCTGTCATTAATAGTTTGCAAACATGAGACACAGATTATCCAACTCACTAGCTACGTATTTAACATACATGAGGAAGAGCAATGGCCACAAGACAGACGCCGTATAGCAATCCTCTGTCAGATAGACGCCCCCTATTCTCAACTTGAAAGATCGATCCTTCAGACTTTGCGCTAAGCAGTTGTTCACTTTATCATGCAATCCAAAAGACCTCTTTTTTGGCCAAGAAGCCTGTGCTTCACGGAATGAAAAAGTTCTGAAAGTCCAAATGGCATATTGCTACTCTTTAGTTCCTTTCGATTCTACTGTTACTTCGCCCAGGAAGCTTAGCAAGTTGCTCAGACAGGAACGTTTGAGCCAAAAACCGTGCTGCTATATAATCATTAGCGTGTTAAACTCTTGGCGATTGGCTATCTTGTCGCGAAGGACCCTTTCGAAAGTTTCCAGCATGATGGATGTCAGGTCTGTAGCTAAGACAGTTGTCTCGATCAACGCGTTTATGCCCGGTATAACAGCCGACGTCAACCAGTCCGCGGGTGGCCAACCCTCGTCCAGCGATGCGTTAAAGAGCCGGGTGAAAGGTTTCATCAGGACCTCCTCAAGCGGCTTTACTATCGCCGGGTAGATCCCCTCAGGACCCACTGCTTTCGACGCGTTCTTTGGGTTGTCCCAGATTTATACTCCGTGATCGCTCCATCCGGTATATCCCTCAAAAGAGTAGGGCGACTTATTGTTTGTCCCTGTGTCTCTTGATCCCACCTGTTTAATGACTGGAAATTCCGACAGACAGTCAGCGTCCGCCTGACTGCCGGCAGATCTGAATTCCTTGAGGTTTTTCATTTCACTTACGGCCTTTCGGAAAGCTGCCTTTAGCTGCACATAATTGTAATAGGCTTCGGGGTTATGTATTTGTATATTTCTCGGATATGTCGAGAGGCATTGTTGGTTGCATGATGAAATGTTACAGCGGTATTGCAAACTACATTGAATAAGTAAGTAAACATTTGGGTACCAAATGAGAAGAAATATAAAAACAGGCATTTCAAGAGGAGCATGGTGTTTATATGCACAAGTGTGCGCATTGCAGGAGCAGAGTTTAACTGGACGATAGTGGCGGGCGCAGTGTCTGCAGTATTCGGATTTAACGGGTCTACAAAATGGACATGAATGTTAAACTGTCATGGAAGAAACCTACGAAGGCCTTGAGCGCGAAGTAGGAACTTGTCAGCGGGCCGAAACAGCTGGCGGGAAGGGTACTGATGGCCAATAGGTTCCCTGTATTATAATGGATATGAAAAAGTAAGTCAATCATCTTACCACGGTTCCTGGAGCCCAGAAAATGGTCAAAAGCCCTTTGAAAATGTGGAGGAATGAGGACAACTAACGAAGAGTTTTAGCTGGCCATTGCTGGAAGGCATTAGGAATGGAATCGTCCTCGGCATTGAACAGCGAGGATTGATATGATATGCGTTGAATAATATATGTGACGCTGGTAGGCCAGTGTGAAACAAAAACGGGTTTCTTTGCTCTTTCGTTTGCGTTTGGAGGCTCAGCTGATAGCAGTTGCTGGTACGGTGATAGCCGCGGATGTAGAGAGTAAAATTGGAGTAACGCTTGCATTAGACAATGTTAGCGGCATCTGGAATAAGGATCTAAGTGTGGGTGCTTTCGTAGCGAATGGATGTCAACGTGGAGGGCATGTTAGCCACAGGCGGCTGGCTCCGGCAGTAAATCTGTGCAATTGTTAGGACTTGTCCGCTCAGAGTCACAGGCTTGGTTGAGCAATTTATGTAGCCTCAATGTCTAGACTTGCAACAGGGTCATCGGTCTACTTTGGTGATTCATGCTGATTAGAAGCAATGTCCACTTCATTACGGCTGTGGAGCAGGTGGAAATTGCCCGCCCTGGGATAGTTGGTCTAAGACTTGGCTCGACTTGCTTTCACGGTGCGTTGAGACGCGCGAGGATGGGGCCAGAAACTGGATGGTAGGCCCTTGGCGAAACACGAGTGCAAAGGCACATAACTGGACTGGAAAAAGAGGAAGATGGCAGTCTGGAGGTATTTCAGCTGAGGGTCCCATGTCTAGACCTTTTCCCCTATTCATCCTATTGACACAGCTGACCCATCCCATTATTAACTGGCAGCACTTTCCCTCTCTATTGCGCCAACTTTACTGGGAAAGCTTTCTTCTAGAGACTGGTCCACAGACGACTGAAGGTGAATTTTATCGTAACCTGGCCAGCTGCATCATGAAACTGATCACTATAGAACAAGTGAACAGAAGAAGACGCCACACCTTGCCTCCCTGAAAGCCAAATATGCCAAGTTGCAGTGGCACTTTTCCTTGGCATATGACGTTTCCAAGTTTATTCCTTTGCACCATCTGTCTGACTCTATCTCTCGCCTAAGTGAATCCTTCGGAAAGAAGCTAGGGCATTAAGGCATAAAAATCACCTCATAATACTTTCAAAACTATATAACTTAAGATCCCATGATCGCAAACCATCAGCAAACTTCCTAGTTTTGCCTAACGAGGAGCATGTGACAATTCCAAAATACTAACCTGAGGCATTCAATCAATATTTCGCCTCTTTCATGGCCACAGCTGCAGTCAGCAGCCCACATCAACTACAGAATAAGAATAAAGCCTCCTTATCTACCGTGACCTTTGGCACAAAATTTAGCCAATTTCAAACCAGGGGCTAGCGAAGACCCTGATGGCATCCCTCCAGCAGCCGTCCTTAGTTGAGGCCTTGGCCTACGCTTTAAACCGCTCAATCTCTTTACACTTTAAGTTAGCTCTGGTGAAATTGTGATCCACTGGGAACACTCTGTAATAACATCTATCCATAAGAAGGAGTTTCCGCATGATATGTCCAATTACCGTCCCATCAACCACACACCATTTATCTCCAGGGTTCTGGGAAATGTGGTAAAAAACTCGTCTGTGACTACCTTTTAGCATCTAACCCCGATTGCCCCAAACAACACGAAATCCTTTAATCTCGTTTTTGCTCCACTTGTCCAGTTGACTTCCGGAAACTTCTAATTAACCAAGAGAACCAGGATACGGCCTCCGCAGTCATCTACCTCGATGTGTAAAGGATCTTTGACCGTGTCGCTCGTCCGCACATTTCATCTTATCTTATCTTTGGCATCACCGATCCTGGATCTCGTCTTACCTAACCCAAATATCATAGGTGATCTCCATTGACGGCACTATCTCCAATCCCAGAGCTGTTACTGGTGGCGTCATGCAGGGCAGCGTACTTGGTTCCCTGATTCAATATCTCACGGCGTCCCCTTCCTGCCGGCTGATGACATAAAAATAGATCACCCTTGTAAATGGAATGAATTTAGTACTGCGGTCAAAGACATTTGTGCCGATTTTTCTGCCTTGGACGACTGGTGTACCTCCCGGAGGATGAGCTTCTCCGCCGATAAGAGCGAAATCTCACATAGGTGCACACCACCTAAAGATTCAGTTTTGCCACGTGGATCTCCTATTGCATGTAAACTCACAATCCGTGAACTTGGTCTCAACTTCTCAGCCTCTAAGTTTTCCGGCGCATGTAGTTATTCAGTAGGCCGAAGCTAGGAGAAATGTCAATATGGTTTTTTGCACAGTGAGAATATCTGACAGCATGCACAGCACTTATAAAACACGTTCGACCCATCCTTGAGTATGGCACTTTGATATATTCCAGCTTGTCAATGTGGGATAGGATCTCCACTAAAAATATTTAGAGACGCCTAACTAAGCAAGTGATAAGTTGGTCGACGACTCTGAATTACAAGGAACGCTGTCTAGCCCTCAAACTTGAACCACATTGGCTACGGCAACTGAAAACTAACCTAGCTTTTCTGCATAACCTGGTAAACGGGCGCTCATTCTCCACCGACCCCTCTACATTCTCCTTTGCCAGCCCCTACCCTCTCCTTTATAGGTCTGTAACCAGAAATCGCCAAACGCTCTTTAAGGTTGCATTTCTTCTTGTTGTTTTTGCCAAAATTTAGAACAAACTTCCCATTAGCATTCGGTGCATAAAAAACCAATCCAGTTTTAAGGCCGCCTTAAATACTTACCTAAGTGTCACCCAGGTTCTTCAATTTACCAGCACCCCTATCTCGGAAGAGCATGCCTTTGAGTCAGCCGTCGATTTCTAAAGACACATCCCACCCCCTGCTTTCCATAGCACTCTATCTGAGGGCGCAAGAGAATTTAGGGTACTAGCCTAATATGGCCAACACCAAAGATTAACCGTCGCTGATGGCTGGGTAAATGGAATAGTCGTAGCCATTTTAGAGAGGGGACCTACCCCTGGCCCACCACCATGCCAAACGCTTCCCAACTGGCAGACGTGCAAATACCATGGATATGCCTTCCCCGCTTCCCCATTCGCTATCATGCTTCTCGGTACTACCCTGGCCACCCTACCACATAAGTTCTTTATTATTTGCCAGACCTAGGTCGGAAATTTTTATTGTGAAATATTGTTCCTTGTGAAATTCATTGCTCCATCAGTCTAATGTCACCTTCAAAAACGAAGTCCGGAAACTACTGACTGTTCAGACCATTATTCGTACGAATTTTGGTCAGGATTTTAGCAGTTACTACAGTAAGGTCTCCAAAACCTGGATCTCAGCCAACAACATTAAATAACATCAAGGTCCGTGATGGCCGAAGGATGCTGGATTCTATGGCAGCTATAACCGCGATTACCCCTCCTTATATCGGTCTTCTCACCCCGGATTCCTTTCCCCAAAGATTCATCTGCCCTTCATTTACTCTGCCAACCTAAAGAACCTTGTCTTTATAATGGGTATTACCGGAACTGACTTCTCTCATCGTAGACATTTCTTCATAGAATATGTTGGAGGCTTCTTTTGCTCTTCTTACCTACTCATCTTGCTCCTTAGTAACGTGCTAACGCGAACCAGGTAGACTCCTTTCCCTTACGTACCAAGCATAGTTTCATTCATAAAAGAGGAAAATCTTTACGCGTCACACAGACGATGCGATTCGCTTATGCAACACACAAGTCCGCGTTAGTAAGTTTCAAGCAGTACCGGTTAATGAAAGCAAGACACGGCGTTGACGATGACGGAGCCATGCCTACAAGTCTGTGGTTTACGGTATAAACCACCATTTTTCGAGTGCATGCTTATCCCCACTTCTGTTTCTTTAGTCCGTGCGAAAACCCAAATGACTGCGACAGGTTTGCTTCAGCATCTCCGAACGTGAGGAAAACAGATCACCCCCAGCAGTTGCAAAGAAAGTAACACGGAAAATTTAGGTCAGGCGGAGGAACTATGGAAAGTGCCTATATAGGCTCGACCATTCCTCTTTTAGAAAAAAGGAAAAATTCTCTGCCGGATCAGGTTAAACCCAGCAACCAAAACACATTCGGGCTGCGAGGGAATGGGCCATCTTCTACAATGGATATGTATGTCATCAGATCCGACCTAACCCTGCGAAAGGGGAACCCCCACCCCGCCCTTGTTCGGTAGATAAACGTTTGGCTACTTCGCTGGGCAGTCTGAGGAAGTAGCGCATCGGACTGTCCACTTTCGCTTCACCGCCCACCCCTCTATGTTTCAAAATGCCACTCCCAACTGCGCACCTGGTAAACATGCTGACGACAATAACAACTGCCATCGCTCTTCTTTCTTACTTATTCATGCAAGCTTACTGAAACTACTATGTGTTACAGGTTTCTGTCGTCCGGTTCAAACAAAAATTACTGATCCCAATATTCTTATGCTTCTCATTTTTTCTCCTTATGAATTCTCCTGACAAATCCTGTCCTAGCATCCACCCCACACTGCCATCCGCGACCCATTGGGTTATGCCCTTTCCTGGCAGTTGGAAGCAGTAAACGTCGGCGGCAGATCACATGATCAATTATAATTGACTTCCTGTAGCATGTACACCGGACCCGTAGACCAGAAGAATTCCACAAACAGAACAAATAATGACTCTATTCCCTAACCATTGCGCTGGCCGTCCTGTCAGACCACTGTAATCTGCACCTGCGGAGATGTCGGAAGATGAATAGGAACGCGTTCCAAATAAGGACCAAAAAGTACAGGACTGGCTGAGCCATATGCTCTGTAGGGAGAAGGCAGCTGATGTTTGTCGCACACATCCCGTCAACGAAAACTACCCCCCGCGTGTTTCATGACGGTTGTCTGGTCCCGGTAATTTTCGAAAGAAACTGACTGTTATTACTGTTCCCATTTTTGTTTACTCACCTTAACACCAGCTGGAACAAATTCCAGACTGCTCTCTCTCAGGCTCTTCTCCAGGCTTGCCAAGGACCACAGATGCAACGCAAACTATCGCCGAAAGCCTCACTCCATCCTTTGCGCTGGTTGTCTATCGCCGTTAGGAAGCTGCTATCCTGATGTGACGCTCCAGTACCTGGCCGCGCGACCGTAACACAAGCCAAGCCAGGCTAATGACCGCCCCGAGTGCCCCATCTCGGATGGACCATCAGGATTGTCCAAATAATACTAACACTACTGAAATGCCGCGCAACCCCCCAACCTCCAAACCGCCAAAGAACACCATAATCCAAAATTAAACAAGAAAAACACGGGTCATTCATGGCAAGTGTATTTAAGGATTGATTGTAAATCTCACGCGTACCCGTTTACTTCCCGCCACACATCACAATCCGCTCCCAGCCGCATAAGTCCAGTGACCATTTTTGTAAGTTTCATTGTTTTTGTGTCCACAAGTTTTCATATATTTTCGTCCCGTTAATTGTTTAGTGCAACCTTGAAGGTTTCCTGCTGTTTCATTTTAAGCATAAATTTGATTGTTGAATGTTGTTGATTAACATTCTCCATCCACCTCCTATGATATCCATTGTGTTTCCAACCCTTTTCCATCCCGTTATCACATCCATATTGATATTCATCTTCACCATTTTACCCTTCTGATTTTTGATAAACCCGGCCACTTGACCACACCCACCATTCCGTCCCAGCCAAATTATGCGCCTGCAAGGCCCACCTTTGAAGTGTTTAAACATGGATTGACTCACAGTGCGCGACTAATAGACCGCACCAGAAAAATTTCGGCGATGGATTGTCTAGCTCTGACTTGAAGCCCAAGAGCTAGCGATTAGCCCATCTAATTGCAGGTTATGTTAATGGCAGCACAGACACTGCATCTGCGCGACTAAACGTTTGTTTTACTATGTCCACTGCGCCGTCTTTGTGTAAATTTGATCTTGGCTTGCGCATGACTCTCAACTTTCGAGAAGTATACCCATTATTACTGTTAATATTATCATTAAAAGATTGGAAAAGAGCACCCGGTTAACTTTCTTACTATTTAACGCCTTATCAACCCCTCCCAATACGACCTCCTCGAGGACCGATCCCGCCTCACCCACCAGTTTGACTTCTTAATCTCGGTTACCCAAAGTGCTGAGTCCCAACGGTCGATGCTCATAATCTTTCTAGACATGTCAAAAGCGCTTGACCATGTTTTCCTCTAGCGACTGCTGGCCAAAATTAGAAATTGTGGAATAAGAAATACTCCTGTCTCTAAGCTATCATCCCGCCTTTCCGATCTCTTCAGGTAGTCAATATTGACGGTTGTTTTTCCCAGCCGTGTGCTACTACCAATGAGGTCATTTACGGGAGCGTCCTAGGTCCTCTCTTATTCCTGTATGCAATAATTTTATTTTTACAGTTATTTATCATGGCACACCAGTCCTGTCTGCCGATGATATTAAAGCACTTTGCTCTTTTGAGGTTGGTTCATTCAGCACAACTCTTGCTATTATTAGTGAAGACCTGGAGTCATTTGATAACTGGCATTCCAAGTTGCTCATGACGTACTCTGTTGGCAAAAGTTCTCTAATAATATATAAATGCCACATTCCTCTGGGCTCCCTCTCCATAAACGGCATGCGAGTTCTTGTACCACACACAGATAAGGACTTGGGGTTGCAATAATCCTGCTCTTTCAGATTCCACGGGCAAGCCTGCCGCCAGACCACCATAGCTAAATAAACCACCAAAATGATCTTAGGGACATTCCGCACTCAAGAATGCAGAATCATCACCTTCAATTCACATGCTTGGCCCCGCCTCGAGTACTGCCCGTTTATCATCACGCACATGTGTAGATTCGATCGAATTGCAATGAAGAATGCGCAGCGGGCGTTCATTGGAAAGCTCCTAGGTCATTCATCTACCCAAACTACAGGGCCAGAAGCGCACTGCTTGGTCTTAAACCTTTATGGCTTCGTCGAGTCCAATTAAATCGTGCATTGCTCTTTAATTTTTGCCGTGATAATGTCCACTCTACTACAAATGTCACACGCGCCGCTGGTAGTCCTCCTTATACACTTCGTATCAAATACCACTCGTCGTGAGTTGTCATCGTGGAGATTCCATAGCTACTGTTTCGTTATTCTGGCATTATTCGCTAAGTAAAAATCATTTCCTCAGACACAAAAATTAGCTTGATTTTCCTGAACATTGAAATTTACTATTCGATCACTTTTTATTTGGTTTAACAATTTTTGTCTAAGCCGTCATAGCCACATTTCCAGCTCTAACCTGCCCTCAGCATGTACGCTTTTATTCTATACCGCATAAATTCAATCAGTCTGCTTAGTTGCCTCAAGAGTAGATACATCTTTCGTCCTGTCTACTCATTTCTTTATGCTTTAGTTTGCACATCCCTCAACATCAGCCTAATGTTTAGACGTACATTGTGACTCAGGGTGTTTTGGTTTAAGTCACATTATAGTATATAGTTTAATTTAGCCAGCCATTTAACGGCTGTCACCTGTCAAAGTGTATTATTGTCTTGTTAAATTACCTTTTGGCCCACTTTGTATACTCATAACCTGTTCCCCACCGTTATTCTTGTGAAGTATTCCGAATTTACGTCTTTCTACACTAACCCTTGGCGTTTATCTTTCAAGAAGTGTGCCAATCTGAATACAAACAGTATCTTGTCACCACTATAGTTGTAACAACTATAAGTGGTCACCTTTCACAACCTAACTTAGATTTTCTTCACAATTTAAATTTCCAAGTAAGAGCGGAATGGCTCGTGGTGTTCACCAGAGAGCCAGACGCGCCACTGACAGTGTTTACGCGACTAACTCTACAAGACGTTCCAAAGTTGGCTTCTGTTCGGGAACATTGAGCCAATGCTCCGTAGTACTTAATGACCTAGTGGATAAAGCCTCTGACAGGGCACAAATCTTCGAAAGAAAATTATCCAATTTAATGGACCATGTTAACAATTCGGAGCGTGCTATCTCAACGCTTGCACCCCTTTGTCACCTCATCGACCCTGAAACACGACTGGACAAGCATGACCTAGTGGCCGCTGGCAACTTCCTGGATGTGCTAGCGTCCGAAACATCGAGTAGAGTAGGCAGGTCATGTGACGTTATTGTCTTTAACATCCCTGATCGCATTCCTATGAACGGCCATAGAGATCAACTAATGGCGGCTAGCGGCATGGCGCACATGCCGTGTATAATGACGAGGCTGCAAAAGCGAAAACAGCGTCATAGTTGCCCCCTCATGGTGCAGTTCCAGACAAAGATTCTAGCAAAGCTCTTCATCAGCAAGCAAAGCGTTATTGCTGCAGCTACACCGTTTAAAAATATAAAATAAACCGTAGACAAAACACCTCTCCAAGGGAAATTTTCGCCAACACTTCGCACGGCTCCAGTCACACGCATCTGATTTCCAGGATACCACTACCAAACGTTGCACGGCCCATTACAGCGGAGTTGCCCAAAACGGGCATTGTGTCTCCAAAACATTCACCCGTTCGCCGGCCTAACAGAATTTCATTAGGGCCAGTACCGTCCACCAGTTCACACTCTACCTTGGTAGACCTAGACATATCGAGCTCGCCCCCCACATTTTAACTCCCCTCCAAAGGCACCCACCTAGGCAACAGCAACACAACGTCACCTTGTTCAGTTAGACAAACAACATTCCACCCCGCGCCCGCTCTACAGCACGATTTCCAAAGCCAGTACCTGTAGTTCACCGTCATGCTCCAACCTGCCCCCACAGGCTGCAGGCCCTCAAGTGTCTAATGATGTGCTCGACACCAAGGGAAGCGACTTTTCTCTAACCAACGATGCTGCGACCCTCCTCAGTAGAACAGGGCCACGTAAAACAAACAAGCCTCATCCACCTTCTAAGATCCCCGCCAAGCCCATAAATAGTAGCACCGTGCCATTAGATTTACCATGCTCACATTGCTCAGCCCCTTCAGGAGGTATGGCCAACTCCGTTAGACCTCAATCTCCTCATTTCAGCGCCACAAACAAATCCATCAGCACTAAGAACCATCTCTCGCCACCCCATCCAACGTTATTTATTAACCATAACTTCAACCTCGGTTACCGTCCCCAAACTGAAACTGATTTCTGTCGTGCTGGCCCGTCACCTGTTCCCCCAAACGGACGTATGAACCATATGCAAATCTGGATAAGACCACACTTTTCTGAGTTACCCTTGACTGACCATCTACAGCCTGTAAACGCAATGCTTAAGCCGACCTGCCAACACCTACTGTCCCAATTTCCCGGACAAAATCTCGAGGCTTCCAATCAGCTAGAAGTCAGGCCTTCAAACCTCATGCCAGCTACTGATATTCTCCAGATGCCGCCAGGATACCCATTATTTTACCCGGTTTTTCCCTCAGCCATACCATACCCTCCACCACCGTTGCACGGCCTCTTCACTCCCCAACAACTGCACATTGCTCACCGCCTATACCAACAAACAGGTTGGCATCTACCCTAGCTTATGAATCAGGCGTGACAGGACGTGATCGCCCAAGGGCCTTACCACCAACATCCATTCTTCCTTGCTTGTCGCGGAATGACTTTCCACCCCAACTGAAATCATACGTCCATGATGACATTTACTCTAGTTATCCACATTCACATGCTACTACAACTGAACCATTTTCATTGTTACTATTAAATGCTCGCTCGATACTAAATAAGGTGCACACGCTGCGCCTGTTGATGTATGCACGTAGATATGATTTCATTCTTATCAGTGAGACATGGCTGACCGACAATACCCCCGACAGAGGCATTGCATTAATTGGTTACATAATGCTTTTAGGAAAGACAGGATAAATAAGCGTGGGGGAGGTTGTCTCATGTACACAAGAGACACCCTTTCAGCTTCATGGTAAAATCATCCTACCCTAAATAACCTGAAAGATTCCAACTGGCTGACTGTGGCTATCGGGCAGCAGGACTTACTGATTAGTTGCATCTACCGTTCACCTAGTACGCATCAGTCAGAGCTCTTACCACTAATTGACGCGCTTAACGTGGCCGCCGACCTTCCAGGCCCTAAGCTATTAGCGGGCGACTTTACCGCCCCAGGGATTTATTGGTCATCTTTCTCCTCCCCAAAATACCTTTCTACGTTTGTTTCCAGTGTACAACCGTGTGGGTGGACACAGCATGTTTCATTACCCACAAGGGCCGACAGTATTCTAGATCTTATCTTCAAGACTGGCGTAACACAGGTGCGCACATCCATAGATAGCAAATTACTCGGATGTGACCATTCGCAAATCGCTTTTAAGTTCTAAGTTTCGACGCCCGTTATCTCCTCCTCAGTCTCCACTAAACCATACCACAGAGCCTCATGGAGCCGCCTTCCCTCCATAATTCGTAGTCAAAATTGGGATAGTTTCTTTCTATCGGTGGATTCCCAACTGGCCACCAACCAACTTTACGCAACTCTAAGTGTGTGCCTTGATCTAATCACTCCAAACCAGTGTGGCACGATCCCCAAAAGGTTGAGCACCCTGAACCGTCTCCAAAAAAGTTTTCTTTAATCCAGACAAGATTCAAAAGAACAAAAGAATTTGCTCTGATATTGCGAATGAACCGTTTGTCTAAAGAGATCAAGATAGTTCTCGATTCTCTTCAAAAGAAGAAGGAACTTCAAGCGTTGCACTCTGCCAACAAGACTGCAGCACTGGCAAAACTACTGAGAACTAACAATTCCCTACCTAGTACGCATATCACGTCAGTCATATTCAGAGGCACGTGCGAAAACGACCCTCTAATGATCTCAGAGGGGTTCAGTGATTATTTCGCAGCCTCTAAGACAACAGATGACAACACGATTATACCGGACATTCCGCCAGTCACCTCTGCTTCCCCCCAAGATTCTCTTCTCACCCAAATGATGTTAAACCACTACTGTCGAAGATGAGGCCGTCTTTCCGCTTCGGACCAGACGACCTTCCTCCAGCCCACTTCAAATATGGGAGGGGGAGAAATCCCCATAATTTTGTCCAAACTATTTAATCTTTCTTTAAATTGTGACACTTTCACCCACCAATGGAAAACTTCTTTTATTGTCCCAATTCACAAAACGGTTCAAAGTCGGTGATTGTGATTTTCTTAGATATGGAGAAGTCATTTGATCGCGTATCCCATCGCAAGCTTCTCGTGAACGTCAAGAGCTACGGTACAACCCCCCCTCTGGCTTGGTTCTCTTCCTATTTGGCCTCTAGAATGCAAGTAGTGAATGTAAATGGGACCCCATCCAAGCCTCGTCCGATCACTAGTGGGGTTATTCAAGGAAGCGTGCTAGGTCCACTATTATTTCTGCTGTACTTTAACGATATTTTTCACATCTTTAGGCATGGTATTCCATTTCTTTTTGCAGACGATATAAAAATTGTATACACGTTTCCCTTTCGTGACCTCAACACCATCAAAGATAATGTGAAAAATGATCCAATATCGCTTGATTCATGGTGCGCAGCTTGGTCAATGAAATTCTCGGCCCACAAAACAGCATACTCGCATACAAATGCCACCTTCCTACAGGAATCTTTGAGATTAACCAAGAAGTCATTCCTTCCCCTCACACTGTCAGAGACCTGGTTTTGCATTACTCCAGCACATTCAACTTCTCAGAACACACAGGGATACAAGTTGAGGAAGCTAGGAGACTAATCGAGTTGGTGAACAGAACTTCTAGAAACAAGGAAAGCAAGTTGTTAATATATAAAATGCACGTAAGATCTATCCTGGACTTTTGTTCCATCGTGTGTTCCAACATGCGGCAGAGTGACAGACTCGAGATTGAGAATGTTCAACGAACATTTTCAAAACGACTTCTGGGCTACTCTTCCTCGCTAGACTACATGGAACGTTGCATAAAACCACACCTCGATCCCTTATGGCTGCGTCGAGTTCACATCAACCTCTTCTTTTTTCACAGGATTATTGGTAAAAATGTGTGCATCTCTGCACCCCAAATAAAGAAGTAACTTTCCCCATGGCTTGCGTCGAGCTGAGTTCTTGGCGTCAATTCCCATGGCGAGGACAGCACTTAGGAAAACTTCTTCACCATCAAATATTCCTCCCTGTGGAATAAACTACCCCTTCATGTAAGAATGATCTCTCCTGCCTCCGTCACCTTTAAAAACGAAATTAGGAAGGCAATAACCGCGCAAATCTTGCTATACATGCACGATCCTTACACTCCAATAGAAAGAGCTTATGAATCTGGCCTAGAGTATTGACTGAATATAACGCTCGAAGTCTTATCTTAATCCACTGAACAAGATCTAGCCATTTGTTATTCCCAGTAGTCTCCGAAAGTGCGAATCATTGTAGGTATAAAGAGAAAACTTCGTCAATGAAACAAGCCGGTGCAATTTCTCACCTGACTTTTCATCTTTTTCAGTGCGCATGTAGCAAGGTATATAAAAAGACATCACATCCTCACTTACTCTCAAATTAATATTTAGTGTCCCAATGTAAACCCTTTCTTCTGCATGCATTCACCAATTAGACCATTCCAAGCGAGAAATTCGGCATAACCTGATATCTCATTCTGCATAATATTCATCACGTCTCGTTATTTGGTTTGCACGCACCATAACCCTCAGCTGGAATGCCTCCAGACTGCTATCTCTCCTTTTTTCCGTTCCAGTTATGTGCGTTTGCACTCGTGTCTCGCCAGGAGGCTACCAATCAGTTCCTGGCCCCATCCTCGCACGTCTCCACACGCCGTGAAAACAAGCTGACCCAAGGCTAAGATCAACTATCCCACGGTGAAGTGGACACTGCTTCTAACCCTCATGAATTACCAACGTTGCGAGTCTCCCAAAGTGTCGAGGCCACATAACGTGATCCACAAATCCTGTGACTCTGAGCAAACACGTCCTCCCGATTGCACAGATTTACTGCTGGAACTGCCTGCCCGTGTTCACCATTCCCACCACGTTGACATCCAATTGCCACGAAGGCACTCACATTTAGATCCTTGTTTCAGATGCCGCTACCAGCGTCTGCTGCGAAAATCACCCTAATCATCGCCTTGGCAATCGCGGCTATCAGCATGCCAGAAATCCCTATCAGCTGAGCTCACAAACGCAAACAAAGGAGCAAAGAAACCCGTTTTTATTCCCCACTGGCTTGCCAGCGTTAAATATATATTATTCAATCATATCACGTCAATTCTCACATCTCAAGGACGACGAAATTTCCATTATTCATGTCTTTGAACGATGATTAGCCAGTGTTCTTCGTCCTTCCGCATTTTCAAAAGACTTTTGACTATTTTCCTGACTCCAAGATCAATGGTATCCATAGTCCATTGATACTCTTGCCACCAGCTGTTTTGGTCTGTTTTGACAAGTTTTCGCCTTGTACTGAAGGTCTTCGGAAACTTTCTTTATGGCATTTTCAACATTCGTGTCCATTTTACGGACCCGTTAAACCCGAATACTGCAGACTCCTCCACGCCCGCCACCAAGGTCCAATTGAACTCCGCACCTGCGATACGCATCGTTGGTGCGAATAAACACTTTGTTTCCCTTGATATGCCAGTTTTGCTATTTCTTCTCATTTTGTACCCAAATGTTTATCTGCTTGTTCAGTGTAACTTGCAATACCCCTGTAACATTTGATCATGCAACCAGGCATGCCTCTCGAACTTTCCGAAAAATATACGAATATTATTATTATTATTATTATTATTATTATTATTATTATTATTATTATCATTACTATTATTATTATTATTATTATTTAAGAATACCCCTGACTCGACCACCGATCAGGGCAAAATTGTTCGCAATTGCTTACTCTAAACTTTGGAACAAACTCTACGCTCTCCATGTCATCTTATCCCATTGACTAGCTTGGCGAGGCTAAATAGGTAGCTCAAAACATTCAACTACCAATAAAACGAATATCATAGCTCAGTTCTAGTTACCACACTTTGCGGAATAGAAGTACTATGTCGCAGGTATGTTGTCGCTATCCCACAATCACCATAACCCCAAGCTGGCATCCAAGCCACACCATTCTCTCCTGCGTTGCAAGTTTCGCACTCGAGGTCGACTCGCTGCTACCGCTTCCGTTATCGTAATAGCAGTTCCAGATCTGCTATATTATCACTCTTTCTAGGACCCTGCTAGATAGAACTGGCGCTCCAGGTCTGGCCCGGTAAACCGAAACTACTCGGATTATCGCACTGGATATCTCAGGTCGCATATTTGCAGTTGGATGAATTAGCGATTACTGCTGTCTCCAGAACGGCTTGCGCGCCTTATTTCCCGCACTGTTGAATATGATCAGAGGCTGCGTCAACAAAAATGACAGCATAGAGTACATTCTTGGCTAATGTATTTAAGGAGTGTAATTACACAAAATTTCTTTTATCTGACGCACCTCCCAGTACAGCTTATCGCCATCGGCATGTAAATACAATCGCAAATCTTGGGTTTTCATATACGAAACTTCGTAAATTTCCTCCAGATAGTTTGGGACAACCTTGACATTCTTCCTCCGCCTTCAGCATTTTTTCGGTCGATTATTGTTGTAAAATACTTATCTCATTTCACTTTCCGTTGTGTTTCTGCAGTAACTCGAGGTTATTGGCGCCCCCTTATTCCTGTCGGTTACTATTATTCGCATTTCCTGTGCATCATTCTTGTAAAAACTTGATCTTGCCTTGCGCATGCCTCTCGTAAATCGAGAAATGAGCATTATTGTAATTGTCATTATAAAACTGCCCACGCGTCCTCACAGGCTCTTCCTTACTTTTCTGCTCACTTTAAGGCCAACTAGGACATAGCCCAGACTCTTCGTCTCCTCTTCTCTCCCGTTTGCCGGCCGCTCGTACTTTCAGTCCCCCAAACCTGCTGGCCAAAGCAATCATGCCGTTCGACGATAGCGAAACGACCGCACGTATACTATCACAACTGGACGTCGGACACTATCAATCGCAATTTAATGCAGTCTTGATACTGTTGTCGGAGTCCAGGTGTGCAACTAGGCCCCGTCACACAGCTAATGGCCTCGTACAGTGTTATATCTCGCTGTCGGAAAAGCTATTTAGAAGACCAAAACCCTATGTTGAATCCTCCCACAAACCTACGGATTCCAACTCCATGTTCTCAGATGAAAAACTAATGAGCAAACGTAATACGCGTCGTTCATTACCGGTAAATCATGCAAGCAGTCTTTATTATTATGTATCACGTTCAGCAGCAGCTATCCTCCCGCCCATTTAGGTGTGCCTCATGAGGAATAACTCAGCAATAGCTTGTGATAGGCCACATTCACCCACCAGGACAATAAGGACTGTACAATTGCGGTCATCACTTGCATGATCGTAGCACAAATGCTTCTTTAACGTCTGCATTTCTAGGATCCAAATGCGTTTTCCCCCACATCATCAGAGGCCAACTTTGCCTTCCGATACTCCATCGCCTCTATCTCGAAACTGGCTTTCCGGTCCGCCCTAATATATTCTCGTCTTGTGCCTTACCAGGAAAGAGTCCTCGCTTCATTTTAGCTGATTACGATTTCTCAGTTTCGCATCAATTCGCCCTTTCTAGATATTCTTGACGGTTGCAACAATCTCAAGAAGCACCCCTTCCTTTGTGCAAGCAATGGACTTTCTTTTGCAACTTCCAGTCATGCCCTGTCACGTCAATGTTGCATGCAAATCGAACCTTGGTATTCTCCCGCCCGAAATTTGCCTGCGCTCAAGGCGTCGAGTTTCATCTCTTCTACCCTACCGCAAAACTATTTAAAGCACATAATAAACTGTGCTCATGCATCTTCTGACGATTTGATGTGGTGCAGTTTTTCCTGCTTTTTTCTTATTAGCCAAAGGCATTTGCTCAAGCATATGCACATTGCTCGCCTATTTGTTTAATACGCCTTCGTTCCCACAAAAGATTTGGCCCTGCCCTTCATGCATGCAGCTTAGTCAAATTTTACTCGTGCTCCAGTGCACGCTTTACGAAAACCAAGAAATTTACGTAACACTGTTACTAAAATACCGTTGCAACCCTCGGTCATGCAACTAAAATTTTTGCAAATATTTCATTACTATGGTGGGAAGTTCTACTGGACTTAAGCTAGTACCAGCGTCCTATGGAAGAAGAAGCTATTCCATCAGGCCACACGGATACACTCGGATATCAAGTAACGAGGGAACAAATACAATCAGCAAGGGTTCTCGGTGGGAACTTCAAACATCATCTGCAATGTTAGATAGCTGCCAAGACGACATGGGGTGCTTATGTCAACCTTGGAGGACCGCAGGATATAGGACGACAGGGTTGCTTCTGCCTCTTTTCAACACTCTTGTCCGACCACATTTATAATATTGTGTCGTGGCACGTTGATCGTATTTAGTAGGATATATGAAAAGGCCGGGCCAGATTCAACTTGTTTTCACACACTGGTCTTGTCAGCTGAGGCAGTGGGATATGAGCTTAGGATAAAACACTCGCCTTGTACTCTCTAGAAATAATAAGTAAAAGAGGTGACCATGGAGCTTCATTTTCGATGAAAAGAGTGAAACGCTAAGAGGAATGAGGAAAGAGATTGTGAGGAATTGTATCACTACGGGGTGGGGAAGGAAATAATTTACCGTATTACTAGTGAGTAATTGGAAGTGGTCGATGTGCGGTCACTGCCTGAATGCGACGGGAACCTAAACGAAGCATGACTGTC
>LUCM01000640.1:119227-198245 GCA_008360955.1 Fasciolopsis buskii | reverse complement strand
GTCATCGGCCATCCCTTGGGAACGATAACTCCTCTGTACGCTTGATACCACCAGGTTGCCCAAATCGCAATACAGGACTTGAATGACCAAGCGATGTACCTCGCAAGATAGCAGAATGATCTGATGATCACGTACCTCACCGGAGACCGGTGGCTGATTGCTCAGTTCTTACGTCCGTCGGATGGGGTTGGACATCCTGGGTGCCCAGTATACGTCTTCGCCACGCATCCCGATGAGCGTAGATATGTATGCTTCATACGCCTTCCCTGACTGGTTTGGAATTAGGGCTTGACCAAGCCCCCTAAACTAATTACCTAGGGCCAGTGAACCCGGTGCACGGTGTCGGGCATTCGCCTTCGACCTCGCACTTTAAGGCGGACTCATCCACCACGCGAAAGCAGTTCGCAGATTTTCATCAGCAAAGGCCATGTGAGATGCCTACCTTTTGGGCTCAGTTTACAAGTTATTCACGGCTAGTTTCCGGCTGGGAGCCTGAGAGGTACTTAGTCATTTGGGGGCATCAATTGTGGACTGTTAACTAACATAAAAGGAAATATGAGCATTGTAACGTACCCAGATATTCCTTACAATACTTTGATCTAATATTTCATTGTGCATTTAAATTGCAGTGGCATGTGATATCAGAATGCTCTGATTTGCAAATTTGTTAGTTATGCTGCATTGTAATTTTCTGTAATGTTTCAGACTTTTCTTATGCGTTGGTTCTCAAATCTCAAAGGGCGTGTACTTGGACCTCTCCACATCGGAATTGATCGCATTGGATGATGTTTTTCGATGCGAGCGAGGTACGTTTGTGCTTTTGCTTCCGGAGGCATTTCTGTTGTTTGACTGCATTGTACGGCGAATCTGGCATGGCTAGCTGTTGGTGGAAACGGTCTATGAAATCATAGAAAACCTTGCTTAGTGACGTTTGAAGTGTGAAGGGAAGAACCTGGGAATGTATGAAATTATGATGTGGAATCTACTGGTCTATCATCCATCTCATTTCCCATGCGCTGATTCTGTTTGTTTGCGAGTAAGAGGCATAGTAAGTAATGAATATTCTCCTCTGGATTAGTAATTACTTTGTGTACTTTAAATCTTGACTATTTAGGTTGTCATGAATCAAGTTACAAATGGTTGTAGGAGAACTTCGCAGTGGAGTATAGCTATGTCCACAGAAACGGATGCTTGTCTTACTGGGCCATTGGCGACTACTTGATTTAAGATCAGATGACGTTAAGTGTCTGTGATTAAGGGGACTACAGTACCAGTTTGGAGCTACACTTTTAGGAGGAAATATGTGTCGTTTTGAATCCAGCTTAAGTCGAGTATACGAATCACTTGCTCAGGGGTGAATATTCAGAAGCTAAATAGCCACCTTCATGCAAATAAAAATGGGCTACCAACGGAGTTTGTTTAACAAGTCTGGAAATTGCGAGAATCGGCTTACCCATACGTTTACGTGGGGTTTATGTGCTTTAGGACAAGCGTTTGTTCCTAATAGCCCTTAATTGTGGGTCTTGAAGCGTATTTGGTGTGATCAATGTAAAGATGTGTTATCCGTCAAAATCTCATGCAGTGCCGACACTACGTTACTGGATTACGTTAAAAAGCATAAGCTCATGGTAAGTCGGAATGTGACTTTATTCAGATTTTTATCGCGATATGTAGATGTCGGTCAGCCCGCGAGGTTTCAGTGAGCGGCTGGAAGCGAAAATATTTCATAGTTGTTCTGGAAACAGTTGGTTCTTGAGTTTACAAAATATCTATGGTCGATTACTAGAAAAATGAACGAGAACGAGAATTAGAGGTGATCTGTAGACCATTGTTCGATCATATTGAGGATTGAATTTAGATCATTTGTTTCTTTTTGCTGACACTTGTTTGGCGTAATCGACATAGAAGGACTCATAGTTGAGTATGTTGGCTAAGTGAAGAGTTAAGGAGCAAAATAAAAGTGAAGATCATGGAACATTTAGAGTGAAATATCCAAAGCAATGATGTTAGTGATACAACCGTGGAATGAAAACGACTCAATGGGTGAATTGAGTCAAATGACTGGGAATGAGTAAAAAACAATGCATTCGCGCACCGAATCATTTGTATGCGTACTAAGTTTACATAGCATCAAAATTTTTCCCTTCCTGTAATTTATTGATTTTTGCGCTAATTGCGAAAGCGCCAATGTGAATGACAATCATAAGCGTGCTATTGAAAAGAAACAATTATTAGCACATAGGGCACAAAATATCGTCAGTCTTTCCCACCCCCTCTGTAGTTTCTCTGGTGCTAAGTAATTTGGGATGAAATTAGGCAATTTGATGGGGTTATCTACTCCAATTTTTGGACATATTTACATAAATTTGAAATGCGGTCAAATCAGACGACGAAATGCAGGTAGTGCATCTACTAACACTTTGGACAAGAAGTTAGGACAATTCCTTGTTAAACAATGATGTGTACGTTAAAATTCCGCGAAATTCCTGGAACGGCGTGGGGTTCTCGTTGACACCGGGCTTGTTCTCAAGTCTTTGTAAAATACGCCGACGGATCGTGAGAAAGAAAGTGGAACGCGAAGGAAACTATTCGAGCAAGCCAGTTAAAGATTGACACGGGTTTTTTCCATTCGAGTGACAATCCCGTCAAACTTGTAGGTTTAATTATAGCTGAATTTTAGCGTGCGTCAGATGCGTCAACTGCCACACTTTGGGAGCATCCGCGCCACACGAGAATGCGGACGATTCTCCAAAAACTCATCGACATCGTCAACAGGGATAGGAAGCAGACAAGATTTTCATGCGCTGTAGCGTTGAATGGAGTAATGAAACTAGGTGGCACAACAGTAGTATTTCTGTGACCTCGATAAACTCCTGTACTTTGGCATTATGCCCGAAAGAATAAGTTGAAACTTAGTCGTTAGGCATTCGGCGTTTAGTCTTATATCGTCTGGTGTGTTGTATTTTGTCCCGCCATACATATACAAAATATATCAGTTATATAAATCCGGTATTTAAGATCATGTACCCTCATTCTGAAGGTTAGTCTCAGTTAATCGGTAAGAGCTTTCGTTGAATCGTTGCTGTGGTTCCTAGGATGAACGCATCTCTACATTTTTTCGTTCGAATTTTCGCCTTATGTATTTTTTGGTGTGATGAATGCGTCCGTTTTGACTAAAGTGAGGACACTGCAGGCAAAAGTCCATCCAAATACAAATACCAGTACAAATTTTGTGGGTGCCATCTCGCACTCCTGGTCGGATGCACTCGATCATCATGAAGAAACAATTGGTCACGCTGGACATCTTTGTAACCTTTGAACGATTTTGGCACGAAGGTCATCTGTCGAAATTACCTACTTTCGAATTCCATTTGGCTCTTGTATCGCGGATTTCATATCTCCTCGGCATGCGAATTGATGGGATCCATCTCTGCCGCTTCCTCGGAAAGATGATGTATCCCAGGGTTGCATATTTATGACCATTCTCTTCTTTTTATTGATGGCGTCTAATCTCAACCACCAACTTACTTCACTGATTTTTCGTTGGTAATACATTGCATTGCTCCCGTTCCTACCGCGCTGCTCGTCTAGCCGCTGTCAATATCGACCATGGTCGTATTGTTCTGATCTAGGGCCACCCTCTTCTTGGGGGTCTATCAGCCATGTCTTTTTCAACTCTTCCCGGACTTCTTCCCTTTTGTTTCCCTCCGGGGTCTCCAGTATTCTTCCCAAATGGATTTCTGCTCCCCTTCATCTCACTGATTTACTTTCATCATTTGGCTTACCCATATATTCTTCTCTTTGCTGGGCCCCATTTTTGTTAACGTCTGCCTCCCGTGTTGCGTATCAGACGTTTCTTAATATCTATCTCTCTTCTTTAGTACAAATCTTCAATCCTCCGGAGGTTTGAATACTGCAGTCCTATACAGAGAGGACTTTTGTTGGTCAAAAATTCCTCTCTAAACCGCAGTCTGCAGGCAATTTCTCGTCACCGGACAGTCGCTTCACTATCCGTTTCCAATCGTTATTATTGCGCTTTTGTTCTGTAAAATTCACTTCGGCAGTCCTGTTTTCCACAACTTTTTCTCGTTCTCGAATTCACGTGTCCAGTCACCGTTATCCAATCTTCAGTCATAGTTACGAACTATTTTACTTCAGTGTTTACGCTCTGGATTGCAATGCCCTAAAATATTCTTCATCTCCACTTTGTTAAAATAACCCACACATCTTTGTTTCTAAAAGCAGGGTCAACAGATTAAATGTTCCTCTCACGCATCTACTTTGCAATGAGTCTTAATAATATTCCGTTTACTATAGATCACTGCGTATTTAAAAATTGTAAGGACTGTTCTTTGGGAACTCTGAGCAAAGCGTTTGACGCGAAAATCTGAATCAGAGGACCGATCATTGTTAACCTTCCACGGGAACGTGACTAAAGCATGCGAATGCAAATATAAGATATCGTCTTGCTGTGACTAATATGCGTAAAATCGCACTCACCCGTTTCGTTTTCAAGAATGTTAACATCTCTGGTGCGTGTACTTTGATGATCCGAGCTGCCGATGAGCAGGGCATCGAAGTTATTTCTCCCCGTTGGTGCTTATCCTATTATTGGTTTTCGCCCAATCCTCAGTTCCCAGTTGTGACTCCATGAATGCGCTTTACCAGACGATCGACCGAGGGAAATCCTAGTGCAAAATGAATAAGATTTCCATTTCTAGGAGATGCGATATGGTTTAACTGCTTGATCTGTCTTTCGATGTGATGAGCTATCAGGCGGTCATGCTTTTCATCCAATCCCCGTACATTTTACATTTAACCGTCTTTTATCTGCTATCTCGAAAATTGCTTTTCGTTCTAAATTATATATGTTCTTCGCTAGAAACACCCACATTCTTGAAGTAAAGCCTTGGCAAGTGGCCCTTTTGTGAAACAGCTCGTGACGCTTATAGGTGATCCGTATGAATCTTACTACTTATCCTTGTTCCATTACTTTATGGCCGTGGCTGTTTTCTCCGCAACATATATCTCACATCTTGTTTATTGCACGAACCTAGTGATAACACTTTTAATTTTCTCAGTTCCTTCACTCATCAATACCTGCAGATTTTGAAAGTTTCATATCATTTTTCGTTCGTTTGGTGGTGTGTTGTGGCTGATAACCTTTTCCAGCCCAATAATTTTTATTGCGTGTCAGAGCTTGGTTGTCAGTAGTTCGTTGTTGGCCTCAAAAGGACGGTGATGATGGTAACCCAATATGTTCAGTCCTTATGGCTGCTCCAGATGCTTCATTTCCATTTTATGTTTGATCACATGTTTTCCTCAGGGCCGTCGACAACGGTTCGCATCACAGGTCGGCGGTTATCCAAACCAAGAACGGTCCGTTCACGTCCTAATCGTATACATGGGCTGTATTCAAAAAATGGCTCCGGTGGCTCAGATCAGACCTCCGTGGATGAGAGGGGAACCGAAACCATAACGTCGGTAACTAATTCCAAATCAAATGGTCATCTGGATTGTGCTGACTCAGATGAACCGTCTGAACCGATTGGAGTGGTGTACTTAAAGAAGGGCAAGCAAAAAAGTCCATCGTCAGGCTCCTTGACAACAGGGATAACTGATGTAAAACATTCCTACTATCGAGTATGTTTTCCACTTTCAGTTTTAGTAAACTTCGACTTCAATTTTGCCGGTGTCTGAGTGGAGATGCAGTTCCTTCGATCTCTTTAACGAGCAAAGCTCTAGCCTAAGGCGTGTTTTTCATTAATGTTGCTTACTATTTGATTAATTCATAAGTAGACAGATCACAGCTGTTCATCGTTTGAGATTTATTATGAAAATCAAAACAGGTAGTTGTCTTGGCTTCGGAAAATTACTCTCTTCGGCTAAAATGATTTTCAAACTGACGGTGTATATCCCCATGTTGTTCTGTTGTTCGCCCATCTCGGGAGCAGTGGGCATTCTCGCGTGGTTTTCAGTGCCGGCAATGTTATGAAACACTGGTATAGTGTCAACCAGTACCAGAGGGCGTTGATTGTGGAAAACCTGAGGCGGTGATTTGCCCAGAGCGTTATAAATTCATTTTGTTTTCAACGAAATAACTTGACCGGCGTTACCCAACCAGTGAGCTTCGTAGAGATCATAGCTGAAGATCTTCAATTTCAATCCCGTCCCGGTCGGTCGCTTCCGCAATTGATAGCCTTTAAGGGATTGTAGGCATCTTCCGAAGTTGTTGGATTTTGTTACTTAGTAAATAAGATAAGTGAAGGATGATTAGTTCTCAGAACAATCCACTATTCGCCACTGTTTACTAACAGGCCACTGTTAACCTGTGGTATCAACTCATTACCAAAAGTGCTTTATTTGCCTTTCCAGTGGCTTGAATTTCGTGACCGCGGCTTTTGGTAGATACCTTAGACTTTTGGGAAGTCAGTTCCGTTATATTCATATCAAAACTTGAGTTGAAGGCCTTTGTTCCAGGCATCGGAATCCGGTATTCTAATGTCTGGAAGATCGCTTACAGTCAGCATTCGAAATTGGTTTGCATAGGTTTATGTCGACATTCAAAAATGGAAATTCGGTCTGTAGTGATGATATTTTGATAACATTTATATCGATAGAATATGATTATGGTTTTGGAACGTCAAGATCATCGGTTGGTCCGCTCGCATTCCTATTTGGGGTCAGTTTTTACAAATGGATTGGTTTTCACGAATTGAGGTCGAATATTCCATCTAAATCCCTACTTATACGGCGTTTTTCGATTCGTAGTGGTAGCCATCTTTACATCCGATTTCCAGTTGCTTACTTTCCTATTTCGGTCAGGATAGAGAAGGGAGAAGCACTAGACCACTTCGCATCTTTTAGGTTGATTAGTCAACTCGATTTCCGATGGAATCGCATTCAAAACAACGGGACTGGATACAAGTACGTCAAGTCTCAATGTCCCATATGAGCGCGTTTATGAGAAATCACGATGAATGGAGTACTTTAAAAGTTTTTTTCATACACTGCCTGTTCGCGATGCATCTAGCACATTTTCCTGTCTGGTAGGCAACTGTTGAATTCGAAGAGCAGAAATTATTCTTGCATCATGGAAGTTTCTCACACTTGCAATGGTCATATGTTTAGTTTACGATCAATTTTGGCTTCAGTAACCACTATTTTTTAAAGGATGACTCGCGCTTCAACAGCAATAAATCATTTCGGGTCATTCATTTACATGCCAAAACAAAACATTGTTTAACTTTTTTTTTCGATCGTCAATGCTCTTTGGTGCGTTTTCGTTTTACACATTCCACATAATTATCACGTTCTAGGCAGATCCGGTAATATAAGATTATAGTGTAGCAGACGTTTCTGTGTGTGTGTGTGTGTGTGCTGTGTACGTGTGTGTTCACGTGATATTTAAGTCATCGTTTTTTGGGTAAATCGAGTGTGCGCGGTATGAAAAGCGATAGCATTCAGCCGTAGGTACGTAAGGGGTCGCAACAAATGGACACAACCACCTGATGGGCACTGTAACCGGCGTTATTCCGTTTGAAGTGTTGTAAGTGCTCGATTGCGTGATTCAGTCAGGCCTGAGCTGGGAATTGAATTTAACGGTTTTTCACCACATTCAAGAAAGTCCTGTGCAGTAGTTTACTGGCGTGCGTACGAGTTTTTGGGTCGTCAATTCCAACATCCGTCACCAATGCTGACTATCGTTGTCAGTGAGCTAGGATTGATCACGTGGATTCCCATTGCGTTTTAGTTACGTTTACATTAAACTTAAATGGATAACAAACCTTTTGAGTCTTCATGTGTCCTCAGGTTCATTTTCGGCCAGTTTTTTGGTTCCCCTTCTAGTAGGCTGTTTGGGTGTAGAATGTGGCGTTTCCACGGTATTCTGACTTTCAGTTGATTTTCGAGTTTTGATACCCGAGCGTTTGTGATTGAGCCAGTTCCTACGGAACAGTCATCCTTCGCAAGCGAAGATCTTTCGAAATTGTATCTACTCGCTTGCGACTGAGTTCAGTTGCAATTGACCGTTAGAACTACGCTACACACATCTACTGCATCGATGCTTCAAGCGTTTACTAAAAGAAAAAAATGTCGTTCCTATTTCTCTCCTCTTTCTGGTCCATTTTCTTCGTCCTTCGCCATGATTCCAATAACACATGATCTATACACCGGTTTCTGCCAAGTAATAATGCTAGATTTCCTGTTTCATAATGGTTACTGATAACATTGCCTCATTTTGTGTTCTCTGTACAACGGAATCAGTGGCGTCCAAACGCGGCCGTGTTTGTAAGTCCATAGTAGGACATATCTCAGTGTTGCAGCGTAAACTTGATCTTCGCTTGACGGTGACATCACGGAATTCTCAAACTGCCAAACCGAAGTCGGACGTCCCATATGCTCGAAAGCTTTTCATCGGATATATGAACACCTGGTAAGATGTAATTGCCCAAATAGCAAGACGTATCTCCGTCGCCGAACTTCTCGTTTCCAGGAACGGCGTTCGGCTCCGAGCAACCTAGTTACCCAACGGCATTTTGTGCTTCAAATGTTCGGTACGATTACCAAACGTAGCTGAGCTGTCAATGAGGCGATCGCAAAATACTTGCAACTTTTCTGGTTCATCATTTAGAAGCAGAAAATAATTCGCATTTCTTAAGTCATACCACTCACTATGTGAACAAATGTTTATGTTCTTATGAGAACGAAACCGTTTCGGCAAATACAGACATCGCAATATGACTCGGAACAAACTGATGAACATCTCGAATGGAGAGCCAAAATTTGGGGTGCGCAATGAAACCATCAGACGAATATAACCAAAACGGTTCCCCAAAGGACAACCACAATGACCAAAGTAGAACACGAAAACGGAAACAGAATTCTCACTCATTTCGAAGTTTGATCTGTTTTTGGTGCAGTTTGCGGAAGAAATCTGTTCACATCACTAAACATGACTAATCAGATGACTTACCCAGTTGAGTCGGTAAACGCAAATCTCTGATGTTTGCCATCTGGCTTCGTGGTTATTCATGTTAATAAAGGGATTGGCAAATACCGCCGTGCTGCTATTTCCGAGCGCACGAGTGGAAGGTGATCTACCAGGTGCTTTGGGATATGGACGGGGCATTTTGTGACACGTTCTTCTCCCGATTTTCAGTGGTTTATCATGGTATTGCCTATTTTGGTTTGTGATTTCAATTTTAATAGCTTATTACCCTCCTCTTATTTCGTTTCTCGTGCTATTCCACAACAACGGCGCTGACGACCACGATAAAAAACACTACCGTCACAACCGTCGATCAAAGGAACCATGCGGAAACAGTCCTAATTTATTAAAAAAATTCAAAATACCGCTTAAAAACCTAAACTCTGTGGTACTTCGAGTGATGTGTATCGTCACTTGCTCACAAATGCTCATATAACCATGATCTTAAATAGACAGGATTCACGAAGAGGATTCCACATAAATTTGCGAACGAAAGTAGGGTCTAAATGTGTAGTGAAATCAATAACTTACGAAAATTGCCTTGATATCGTATCATTCTAACGGATAAGAAAGCCCTACCATTTCGGCGTCCGATTTTGTTTCTGTCAGTCACATTTAGCTTAAATGCTATTAAGGGAATCCATGTGTCGCCGTATTGAAAAGAAAACAATAAGAATGATTAAAAGTAAAATGCTTACATATATACTTATATATATATATATGTATATATATATAATACACCGACTTGAAAATAAACATGGTGCCGAAGCAACAACATGTAAATGGAATTACACGTTAGATGGACAAACAACAGGCGGGAAAACAATAAACCGTAAGAAATCAACTGTTTTTTTGTATTTTCACGAAAACCTTTTGTAATTTCTCGGTCGTTTTCGGATTATTTTCAGTGGGTATGAATTCTACGGACAGTCCATAAAGCATTCCCGCCTCTGACTGCGGTCCTGAGCCATATCTCTCAGACTGCAACCACTAACAATCCTCATCTCTCAGGCCCCAACCATGAAGTCGGGAAGCACCAACCGCGGACAAAGCTGAAGCAAACTTCTTCGTATCTCTACACCAACCCGTAGCCTGATTGCCTCGTCCCTTCTTCCAGCCTTGCCCAGCACACGCAAAAAGAGCACGACAAGATAGACGATGAGTATGCGTACGCAGCACGTGTCGAAAATACCGAAGGCGATACGGAGCTACTACCTCAATCAGAGGACTGTCTGCACCGAACCTCGTCATTCCTCATACGATGTTCCCACCGGACACGTGCAATGCTTCGGAGACATCGTTGGCCGAACACAGAAATTCGCTGAGCATCCTCAATGCGGATAGGCCAAGTTTCGCAGACGTAGAGAACACCACGAACTGTGTCATTGCACACCTTTCCCTTGAGGGAAAGCAGGATGTCATGGGGGCTCCACGAGTGTCCTAGGTTCGCTGCTCTGGCTTTCTCATTTCGTAATGAGACCTCCTTTCCAACACCTTACTGGATCAGGATGCCCAAGGCTGCTGAAAGCTATTAATGCCTCTAAGCCGTCACCCCCAGAAAAGGAGTGCGGGCACAGGTTGCGCAGTCTGAAGAACTAATCCTTAGGATTTTTGAAGGTGCAAGCACACCCTCCCTGGTACCTTCGGTCGGCCAATCGTCCGCAAGTCCCGCGTCGAATTGCCTGTGGATTGTAATTCGGCAGGGCGATATCATCGGTATACTCTAAGTCAAAACTCTGTTTCCTGGGAGGAGTTCAACTCCATCGTATAAAAACCCAGATGAAGCGTTCTGTAGAAAATCTGGTATGATAAAGCTGAAAAGAAATGGGTATAAGGGCATCTCTGCCGTGCTGCACTGGAAACTACGAAAGGTGGCAAAAGCTGGCCACATCTCAAGTATTGCCATAATGTACACCTGTCAACAGAGTCAAGGGCCATACGAATGTCTGAGAACACGATGATCTTTGGGCTTTGGAAGGTGAAATGGCGCTCCAACAGCTATCGGAGGTTGAAGATTTGTCGAAGCATCCACGATCAGCGAGAAACCCAGCATTGGGTTCACGCCTCGTTGCGAGTCATGCTTCATTATGCTCGCTACCAGCTGGGTTCGGCTGCCATGCGTTCGGAGCGCGCAAAGATTCAGCAGAAACTCAGGATGTCAAGACGCGATGAGTCAGGCCACAACCCACCAAGCCGTCAGAATGCAAGCTATTCTTCATAAGCGACCAGTGCTGATTAATCTTTTGTCATTGGTTTAAGGGTGGCTTTGGATTAGGCTGGTATATTCACCAGCTCGATCTGTCAGGTCCCGGACTAACCGTTAAATTAAGCAGAATGTATGGTTGTTTGTCAACTTACTGCGTTGGATGTTTTCTCTTCGTAAGAAAATGGTACATTAACGCAAGACGAGTACGATCACATGGCTTATGTTTTCTTACTAAAAGATCTGTTTGATATTGCCAGCCACCTGGGCTAAACGGGGCTTTTGGAATTGACCGTACTTCTCTCGTCCAACCTCTTTCTTACTGCGTAACCCAAAAAGCAGAACTTGATTTCATATTTCTGAACCGTTGTTGTCATGCCTATGGTTATTCCTGTTAATGAGTGCCGAAGTACTCTGGCGATTTCTCAAGACAAAAATATGGCTTAGAAGGGAATTGGTAACATCCCATGCATAACTCGAAAACGGATGGACGTGTTGCATCAATTACTGTCCGATCCAGGGCTTGGATTGGGTTGGAGGATGGGCCGATGGAGTTGAACGGCAAATTACTTTTAAACACATTGGAATATTGTGCTGACGAATCGCGGAAACTTCCGCTGTGTTCAAGCACGGCACTGTTCCAGCCTAGACCGTTGACCACGGAAACTTACACGATCTGTTTTCACAATCCTTCGCTGTCTGCTCAAAAGCAATTTGTGATTACCCGTCAAATCCCCTGGTCCGCCCTTTACCCCAGTGGAGATCCTAGAGCAGACAATACGTTCATCCTTGGGTTATGCTTGAAATACTTGGTGCACTACCAATCACTTCCCCACTCATGTTTTTATCAGACTAATTCAGTCTGTTAACATTTTTCTCAATAGATTGTGATTTTATAAAAACTATTAGGGGCCCATTACCGTCGCGTGTTTCTATCGAGAAGACTACTAACAGCAGAATGAGGGAAATCTATGCAAAAGCGCTTTGGAAGCCAAGAAAGCATCGTGCAGTATCATTGGCAGAAGCTGTTATATTGCCTTTACCGGTCCCCCAGCTCTACTTTTTGCTCACGTCAGCGTTTTAATCTACCTCATAGTTCATTTTGATTACATCTTTAAAAAGTCCCTTTATCTTTTATCTCTTATTTTTTTATTAATGAAATAATGTACGTCATTTTTCAAGAAGGGGACCGCGACCAACGGAGGGCTGCCAAATGGGGAATTCGATCGGCGATGGAGGACTCGAAATCGCAACGTTCACGTCCAAACGCCACGATCTTATTCGCTTGGCCACTGTGGGTCCCAAGGCCTCATTAATAACTTGGCCCTACACGATTCGTCTCAGGTCGCTTAGTGTCATTCTTCCTCTAATCTAGGTGACATTACTCCTTAAGCTCATTGTGCTTTGTCTTCGTTGGAAAAGAAGTCGAAATGTGTCGGCAGATGCTTCTTGGGTTATAGTGACGAATTCAACAGTGTTGTTTGACAGAAACTTATTGAGATTTTTCCATACTGCCGTGTTCAACTCTTAGGTAGTTAGTTTTCACAAGAATGTTTTCACATACAGTTTGCAAGTTACGAAAGCAAATCCTTTTTTTGACGTGCTGGGGTGCATTTGAATGTGCATACCTTATAGCCGCAACCTACACCGGGAAAGGGGAACCGGCAATTATAACTCGGAAAATTTGAAGGGCATAGAGTGGCATACGGGCTCAATAAGTCAGGTGTAATAATGGGCTTTGTGACATTCCTTTTCTATCAGGTTTTTTCCAATCTTGATTTATCTTCAGCTGATATTTCGAATAACCCCTGGGATTTTTGGCTTACCTGGGGACACATCTATCGTATAACCTTTGCATGTGAAGGGTTCAGGCTGGTTTACTTTTGAGACCCCATGAAATGCATGGTGCCGTAGATATTCATAAGGGATCACGGAAACTAGATATAAAGTAATATTGCGGGTCCACACAACCTTTTTTGTTCTGTGGCGCGCGTTTGGTCCTTACGCAACCAAGTGGAAACTGTGTGGGCGCAGGGAAGTTCAAGACGATCCCGTGGTCTCTTGCGCAAATCACTCATCCTCACAAACTCCTGATTACCCTCACTCTGGTTTTGCCCGCTTGTTGAGCGGTTGCTGAGCTGTGACCTCTGATGGATGTTTCATCGTCTTGGATCCACAAATGGGAGTTGAATAAATTTCGCTCATCAAAGAAATGAAGAGAGCCTCAATTGACATGATAGCCTAATTTACTCTTACACCAAAAATTTATCTATATTGAAGTTGTCGACTGAAAATTCCCGTAGCACTAACTTTCTTACCGGTAACTTGTCGATAGTGGTGAGGTTCCCAACGGCGATGAAATAGAAATGAATTATTTTTGTCACTCAGCACTCGCAAATGTTTTTCGCGTGCATTAGTGTCTGACTTTCGATTCCAACACGAACTGCTTGTTTACTTGCTGGTTCCTTGTGTGTGCTCGGATCATCAGCGTCGTTCTCATGTGATTTTCACTTCTGTCAGCTTGTGGAACTAAAAATAGATTCTCCTTTGTTTGTGCGAGATAATCTATTCTGACCCATTTGGAGTATCTTGGTGAACACGCTGATTTTTTTCTGTTTCTGAGCATGAGTCTTATTGTCAGTGCATCACTACTGGAGTTGAGTTCGAACTGGAATCCAGTGTTTATGTACTTTAGTGGTTATTTCTAGCACGCCAAGTGGAGGTCCGGCATATAAGGTATTCGGAAACCCGCACAACTGCGGAAATGGTTTCATCGCTTTCGCGGAAGAGGCGTGTGGATGTGTGAAAAGTGAAGTTGGTTTATCATCCGGGCTTTATGATTTTCATTCCAGATAACGAAATATTAAGCTTACAGATCTGTTGCGGTACCGTCAACTGTTGCAAACTAAGGTGAATTATCGTACTTGATTAAGTTTACTTTTATGAAAAGTCTATGAACCTGTATTTGAGTATTCTTAACGATGTAATCTTAGCTGAATTAAAAACGAAAGGTGCATGATGGATAACTGAAGTGCGTGCTGATCTCAGTTATGGTTTTCTACATCCGTCCTTGCATAGGAATACGATTGTTTCTGCCTGTTTAGTCTATTTAGCTTTGCAAGGCGGAAAAGGCGGATGCCTATGATGACCGCTTCCAGGGGAAACTAAATTTCGGGCAATGGATTGCTTCTGGACAGTAGTTGATTCAAATGAGCTTGGATGGACACGTTTTTGTTGGAATCTTGCAAATGCCAACATATTTTGACTGCGGCAGTTGATGCGGCCAAATTAGTCCCCAACTTTTCCCTTCTCAAAAGTTTACGTATACCATCTTATGGTATCCTAATGCTGTACTACGTGCAATCTCCTCTTGTGTTTCAGGCCTAATTTCTTGTTACGTTCATTGGTAAGCAAGCTCCGCAGAATTGTTTATGTATTTCCATCGGCAGTCAGACGCGTTGCTTCCACGGTGAACGACACCGGGAAAATCGCTATGGGTGGAGTGAGGAGTTGGTGTGATCGTTATGGATTTGACTTGTGATAGTATTTTTAATGGACGGCGTGCAAAATTATTTTAAATTTCCATGATTTTCGATGTTTTGTTTTGTTTGGGTTTGTTAGGGAAATATTAGTGGTTATTTCATCCTAATATTTCGAACGAGGATCGTCTTCCGTCATCGTGGAGTGAGGGTCACTGATTATACCCATTTTCAATAAGGGCACACGGAGTGACTGTAGCAATCATCACGGGGATTATTTTAATTCCGATAGTTACTAAGGTATTAGCTTCCATGATGTTGCATCGTTTGACATCAATTCGTGAGAGCAAAATTCGCGAACAGTAGACCGGATTTCGTTCAGGTCGGAGTTGCATCGACCAAACATTCAGTCTTTGCCAAATTCTCGAGACGCGCAACACACGTCGTCGCCCTACGATCGTAGTCTTTCTCTGCTTGAAATGCGCGTTCGACTCAGTGGATTGGACAGCATTATACGGTGCTCTCCACTGGAAGGGTATGCCAGCGATGTTCGTGAATCTCGCACATCTATGGTCGCATAAGAATATACGGTGAACTATCAAGTTCATTCGAAACGACCAGTGGCGTTCGATAGTGGTGCCTCGTCTCTCCATTTTTTGTTTAATTTCCTCATGGATGAGGTTGTGGAAGATGCTTTACGAGGTCTCCAGGATGTAGCAGTTGAACTAAGATGTGGAGGGAAGCTATGTGACCTCGATTAAGCAGGTGACGTTGTGTGGCTGTTCGAATCTGCGGACCATGCACAACGTGCACTAGATTGACTCTCGAGGACTGTTGTTCGGTTCGGCATGTGCTTTGCACCCTCAACTTGCAAAGTGCTGTTACAGGACTGCACGACAGTAGTCCTGAACGTGATAATGGAGAAGAACTACCAATTGTGGATCGTTTCACTTATCTGGGTAACTGCATGTCAAACAATGGAAGCTCGGAAGTAGAAACAGACACGCGCATATCGAAGGCTCGAGCAGCTTACGCTGGACTGAAGCACTAGTGGCATCGGTCTGATATTTCATTGAAGTTGAAAGTTCATGTATAGTGTACCACAGTCCGCTCAGTTCTGTTGTATGGTTGCGAGACATAAATTATGCTTTTGGGAGATGTTCGTCGCTTGGAGCTTTTCGATCACCGATGTCTACGTAGTATAGCTAGGATTGGATGGAGTGACCGGGTGAGTAATGTGGAGGTGAGGAATATAATACCAAATGCCAGCTCTCGGAATACCTTATTTCAGCGCATGAATCTTAGTAGACTACGCTGGTTGGGTCACAGGTTGCGTATGGCAAATACTCGTCTTCCATATCGTGCCCTATTTTAGGTTCCTCTGATTGATTGGAAGAAGCCATGTGGAGGTCAGCAGATGACGTGGCAACATGGGATGGGAAAACGTACAGCGAACTGAGGTTTAGATAAATTAGGTGTCTCACATCTTCGTGGTTGGGTCCGAGAGGCCCGTCAAATAGTTGGCTGGAGACACTGAGGGATATAGCAGTGAACCGTAAACAGTAGCAGTCCTGTTGTTATCTATCGAATCACAATGATTGAAAATGTGCGTTTTTACAGTTAGACTGTGTTCCGTGTGTTGGCTGCAGCAGCGTCTTATCTTTTCCCGCTTTTGTAGGTCCACTTCCTGTTCTCCTTGGATATTCACTCCTTTTATAAACATATGTAACTTTGGGTAAAAGGCAGCGGTCAATGAGGCTTGGCTTGCTGTTTAACGGTGAACGAGGATGACTACTGAGTGTCTATGTTTGTTTGCTCGTCTGTGTTTAATCGCGCAGTCATGAGAAGTCTTCATGCTCCTGTTAATCTTGCTGTTGAAGTAGGTAGTTGTGGTTGTGAGCGTGCAAGTGCGACTGGGATTACAAATTTCAGTTTTAGTCTTGGGGTGAATATTTGTTCGTTTGTTTGTTTGTTTACAGTCGATTATGCAGCTGCATTGAAATTGGTAACAGATGGTACTAGAAACGTTTGCTTATCAGGACCATTGCGACTGCCAATGGTTTCCTTGGTGTTTCGAATGTTTACAACCAGATATAGTTATTTCGAGCTATCGAATTGGCCAAATATTTTAAAAAGTTAGTTCAACTTTGCTCATAAATGTCCAGCGATTTCATGCGCATCCTGTAACGGGACTTCAGCTCCACAAGATGCAGCGATTTGTCTTCCTGAGAAGCATAAACGGATTGGCACAATAGCTTTCCCAGGTCAAATGTAGGATCACGTCCTTTAAATCATTTCATGTAGCACAGACAAATTCCAGTCTCAAAGAGTTTGCTACTTTGACATGAGATTCTTCAGAACCAACTCAGTAGCCGCTGAAGAAGGCATATCAGCAAAAAAGAGCTAATAGAATCCGTGTACTAGTCAAGTGCCCCCACTAGATGGAGGGCAGGAATTCCATCCATTAGGTACTTATCATCACCCAAGTTATATTCTGCGTACACAAATTAAGTCAGATTGTGGAAAGTGCTTCCACAGCTGCGACTGACGAGGCTTCCGTGATCGCTCTTCCTGTTGCTGATACAGCCTCGTTTTCTCGGTTCATTCCTCGCTTGTCAAACCCGGTTCCGAGCACTCGTAATCCTACTAGCATCGGGATAGCACTAAGGAAAAGAGTCGAGTATGCACTATTAGAGTGCCGGACAGCCTCACTGACAGATCAGTCGCGTTTGGTACTCGTTTTATACATTGGAAGTGTAAACTGCTGTTGCATGACAAGATTGGCTCGAAGCCGAATTTCGTCTTTAGAAGCGAAAAGTTGGGCGATTTAGATAATTCTCCTTGGGCAGTTACACCTCGCCGGGTGTTTCTATGTTGGATGAAGTGTCCCCGCGTTTGCGGAAGGCTGGATTTGAGTTTAGCAATTTGAGCCATCTTTGTCGTCGACGCAACACAAGGTCATCGAGCGACTGCCAAATTAACGTTCCAACATTAAGATGTCTTCCTACGAGGCTCAGAAACGTGGCCGTTGGGAGAAGTCATGTGCAGACTATCGGTTTTTGAATACCGTTGTCCATTTGAACTTGTTATAATAAAGTTGATAGCTCTGTGGTTAGCTGTGGGGTTCTACTGTCAGAGGAGGCACTGAATCATATAGTTGCTTTTTAGCCGTTTGTCATTCACGTTTTTTGGTAAACAGTGCCATAGAATATCCACGCAAACCGGAACGCGAGTTTAGAATTATTGTTTTTGAACCTAACTGACATCTTCAGTACTTGTGTTTACTTGTAATTCACTACTTCGTGATTATGTGCGCTGCTTGAGGACTAAATTGGTTTCACATAATCATCTCCTGCCTTAGTAAAAGTTGGTTTCCAAGATGGCACTGTTGCTGTCTGGCCGCACGTTATGATCTGCGTCAAGGTTTGTGTGCGTGCGCATGTATGCACTCCTAAGACGGTGACGATTCGGGCGACCCACGTCTTCCCTAATTGATTTTATCTACTGCGTTGGGTTATCGGTGCGATATTTCTGGCTCGGGAATGATGCTGGTAATTGGCCTCTTCTCGGAATAGCCATCTTTGCCTGGCGTAGGACATTGTTGTTGGTGGGATGGATACAGTCGTTCTTATTTCACATTGCTATCGAATGGCGGGGTTTAGACCGCGGCCACATTGGTTTATCTAGGACACGTGACAAGCGTCACTGGTTGAAGCTTCTTATCCTTTGTATGTGATTCACTCAGCAGCCAGTATTCATATGCATACTTGGGGATTTGACCGTTCGATAGATGTAAAATTTTGAGACAGCTCACTTTTTGCTGCCGAGTCAAGGTGTCATAGTAGACCTTAGACCGTGTGACTACGTAGATTGAAGCAACAATTGAAATGTCCTAAGTTTCATCTTTATCATGGTCATTCGAATACGCTGGAGTCATCAGCATTGTGACACTGAAAGTTCATGATAGCCATTTTCTTATCATAAATGTGGTAGGCGGGCTTTTACGTTAGGTTCAAATGGTGCCGTTGGTGGGCAAATTCCGTTCGTTATACTATGGTTAATTGCAATCCCCTCCAAAAATGTCGTTTATTGCGTCTAATAAATGATGAAGTGCAAAAAGTCGACTTTTGGTATGTGTATTCTTATTCTGTCTCTTTGGTCTCGTCTATCCCTTTCAGGTTTGTCATTTCACGCTGCGTTTTCCCAATGTGTCCGAAATTGCCCGATTCAATGAAGAGACTGCAAAAGAAATGGATCTGAATCGGGGCACAAGAACACATGTGCCCTCCAGTAGTCCCTCATCACACTTAGAAATAGGCATAGATTTGGTTCGTTCGACCGACCTGCTGCCTATTTCATGGCTTGATAAATACCGGTGGGCATACCTTCCCATTTTCAATTCGATTTTGATCAGTACAAGATCAGTTTGCCTTTTCCCTATTTTTCAACTTTTCTTCAGCCGAGCGGTTGTATTGTATTGTTTAGACTTTTGCGTACACTAAATAATGTCCTATTTCAGTCAAAAAATGTGAGTTTAACAAGTAAAATAGGGTGAAAAAGAAATAAATGGATGGAAGAATAAAAAATTCACTCATCGCCTCGTAAAGAATATAAAAGAACGCATTCAGGAATAATCATATCGTATTAGGACAGGCTGCTCAGGAATTCGGCTGAAACCCGGTCACGGTTTGTCATAATTCATGCTGAATATGGGACAGTGGAGTTCCTATAGATATTGATTCTGGTGGGTATGGAACGAAAAGCGGACAGTGTAGAAATATGCGAGCGATGCTTTGAAAGATCGTTGTGCAGAGGATGCGTGGGATTAATAGGAATTTTGTGAGCAAATTTCTCACATGCTGATAGATGTTGATCACATGGATTTAGGGACAATTCAGTTAGTGGTATGAAAGACATCCGGCTAATAATTGATAGTCGCCGGCGAAGAATTTTAAAGTCTTTTTTAAGTAAACTTGGAAAAATGACAGAAGAGTAGTAAAGAAAGATCGGAAAAACACATTGGTATATAAATCGGGTGGTGGTGCTTTGTTTCACCTTGTAGTGTCAAAGCCTCCTGATTTGAAATGACAACCGTCGGAGACTCTTTACACAGGTAGAAATGTGAGTGCCCACTTAAGATTTTTATCAATAGTAACTCGTAGATATTTCACAGAATCAACCCTGGTAAGTGTTTTTGAGTTGACGGAAGACGTTTCGGATGGGTAGGCTTACTGAGAAGGGAGAACAGACATTCAAAACATTTAGATGTGCTTAGATTTCAGCCAGCTCGTACAGAGAAATCGTAAACAGAAGATAGGTTGTTGGAGAAACTGAAAATCACCGTTGTTCGAAGCGGCTTGAGAGAGGGCAACATCATCAGCATACTTAAACAGATGATTGGGTGAGCTGGTTGATAAGTCGCTGATGTAAGTAGAGAAAAACGGTTAAAGAGCAGTACCCTCTAGCACGCCTGAGTTGTCACTCAACCGTTTTGAAGTTTTGCCGTCCACTCGTGTGCACTGGGTTCGTTTAGAAATTAATCAGGCAGCCATGCTAATAAAGAGCTGGGACAACGAAATGTTTCCAGTTTGTGGAGTAGAAGAGACCATGGGACTGAGTCAGATGCCGAAAAATAGTCCATAAATGCGCGACACAGATTTCATTGGTGCGTTTAAGGATTTACAAATGTGGCGAATGATCGGGGTGACAGCGTCCAAACTGGACCTGTTAGATTTATAGGCAAACTGGAAAGGATCTTCAGGAGGGTACATAGAAGAATGCAGACGCTTAAGTATCGCCCGCTCCGTCAGTTTAAGACCAGAAGACGTTAAAGCGATGGGACGATAACGTTTTGCTAAAGCAGTAGAACTGTTAGATTTGGGGATGGGAATAATAGTGACAGGTTTCCAACAAACAGGGATGGAAGATGAGATTAATGATGAGTTAATTAGACAAGCATATGCATCAGTCACAGTCAGTGGAATGCGATAGTGAGTGCTTTGGATCATATGGATAAATATTTTATTATGAGTTTTTCACTGGCAATGGATGTCGTTGCCTGACCAATGCCCATCCATTGATATGAGCGAAAAATGGGACAACAGTCGGTGGTGAGAGTATATTTTAAGGACGATAGTGCAGTTACAAGGTCTTGACATTGCTGACATCAGTACCACACATCTAGTGGGAGCACAGTTTGAGACCTATTTCCGATCCACAACATACGCCATTAAAGCTTACGTTGCTTCCATCCGCTGTGTTTTGGAACAGAATAGGTGGACGAACTGCTCAATCTGATCGCTGTCCCTTGAACACCCTAGGGGGGATACTTTCCACCATACTTTTCTTCTAATCTGTGGTTTTTACTCGCTATAATGCGAATCAAATTACCTCCGACGGTAAAAGTATTGGATTGGAATAATATGCAACCCAAGTTAATGCATCAACTGCCGGTTTCGTTGTCCCGATAACTGGCGACTTCCGTAATCATAAAAATATGGGGTATGAAGTCAGTAGGTGATGGATGGAAGATAGCTCGAGGTGGTCACTCGATGGCATGGGAAGAAAGTATGAAAGCTTTAATCAGTGAAATGGTTTGTGTAGGCCAGTTAGACTTCCGGGTTGGGCTCCACGAGACCCCCCGAAGCGATTGTTCAAGGCAATAGGTGATATGGCTCCGTGCCGCTGTCAGAAGCATTCTTGCAGTAGAAATCTCTTCTTTAATGTACAGCTGTTCAACTTAATATTTTGCAGTTGATCGTCTACTATTTCTCGTTTTTAACATCTTTCGAGTAGATGATGTTGCGAGATAACTGCCAAGACCAGAGCAGTTTGGTGTATGGTTGGTGGTTGTGCAAAGCGAACTGAACTGCGGAGAAATAGGCTACTGGTTTCCAGTAAGATGTACACACGTATGTTGAGAATTAGCATAGAGTGATCGGAGCGTCGCATAGTCCAACCTTGTTCAACAAATGCCAAAGAGCGCGAGACAGATGACGAGTAAACACCTCTCCGTAAGAGACCGGCTAGTAGTGTTAATCACGACACGCATCGTCACTTCTCCTTTCATTTCTCAACAGACTCGAGCGATGCTCCGGAGTCGTCGATGGTCGATCACAGAAAGCAGCGAAGCGCCCGCGATGACCACTTCTCCCGAATGTTTATGAAAGTGTTTACAAATCATTGAACCTTCCAAGCAACATTTGTTGAGGGCTCCTACTCTCTGCCTTCTCGTGGAGGTATTCTTGCTAAAGTGAGAAGACAAAGGCGAATTCCCGGTACTGTCCATCGAGTTGACTCATCTTTGACGCTTAGTCTACGGAGGACGGCTAAGGCCTAATTCCAGAATCAACGAGTGGTATGCGAAGCACATGAATTTGTCAGTGGTATCTAGCAGAAGGGTAAATTGGTCACCCAGTATGCCAAGTGGCATCCAAAAGCCCCATGGGCCAAGTAATCAGTCACCAACTCTGTGTGGGTTATAAGGTCTTCCGATCAACCTACTGCCCAACAGATTAGACCTTTTGGTCTAAGATCCGGGGGCACCTTGGTTTAATCAACTGAGCAATGCTAAGCCCGTTGGTAAACTGTAAATAGCAACAAAAAGCGATCGTGTGGTAAGGAATGGGAAAGCTGACACGTCCAGAACTCAACTTTTATTTTTCTTATTGTCCTCATCCTTTGCCATGGTTCCATAGCATATGATCTATGCACAAATTTGTGCAGCGCATACACACGTATATCACTAGCCCAGATGGCACCACCAGCGTTTGGGTTCTATGGCGAACGCTAGCTTGGCCTAGACCGCGAATATACATCACCCACCGTCTTTTGGCGGTACCGAAATGTTGCCTTTGGTGAGGAAAATAAAGCGATAATGGCTAAATAGTGTGTTTCCTATCATCTGCTTTGGATATTTTGCCCGTGAATGCTTACCGATCTCTCCATCTGACCGATAAGTATACGTGAAAATTTCAAGCTCCCGTTGGCCTTTTACTATGCTGGCCTTCTGTCACATACCACTCTGCTTCCTCCGATGCATATGAAGCTGGTTTTCTGTTTTGCGCCAGACACTTTCACTTCGTCTGCTCTAGTTTTGTTGTCTAAGGCCTAATTCCGCCTCATCGTTTCGTACGTGCGTCATAACTAGGGTGGAGATCCATCTATTCCTTTTCGTTTCATTTACTGTGTCCGATGAAAATTCCTCCGGCTGTCAGATCACCTCCGCTTAATATCCGCTCTGCATTCAATAGGTTGTCGTTCGTTGATCGCTTCGCTATCCTTTTTATAAGAATGCCGTTTTGATTTCTGTTTTTCGGATCTTGTTAGCAGCTCCTGCAGGACTGCAAACTCGTAGAATACCCACCCATTTTGTTTTCTCACATACAAAAACCTCTCGCTATCCGAAAGCAATATCAGCAAACCGAGTCTCATCCCAGTGTTTCCTCACAATACCCATTTACAGTATTCTCTTTGACCAGGTGTAATAAAAAGCAGTATCCAATAGTTAGAATTGAACTGTTAAACTTATAAGTATAGTTTACCGTGTTTATTGTTCCAAGAAAGATCCTCTTAGTAAAACAGCCCTTGGGGATACCGACTATTAGCATTGAGTCGAAACAAGTTTCATAAATCTCATCTTAACGACACCAGCGAACGACCAACTTGGTAAAGTAGCCCTAAGTTTTGATTTGCGGTATTGTGAACGTCGTTAAGGCAAACATTATCACTGAAATTCTCGTTACATCCTCTTGAACAAAACACTCCAATCCACATGAGAGACTGCAGCCGATGAAAATTTCGATAACAAGCAATCGGAATAGAGCCTTCAGTTTTTCGTCACTCTGAGTTTACTTTTTGTTTCTAATACTTTCGCGTCTATTATATTTCATCCTTCTTCGAATCTCAAGCGGAAACCTTGGTGCGCCATGACTTTGTGATGACCGGATCTGACTGTGCAGAATTTTTCACCGGAATGCTCGGATAAATAAATATGTTGCTGCAATCTACCGTCCACATTTCTGTTTGCAATCTGATTCCCGACTACGAACAGTTGAAAGCATTTCCCTAGCTTATCTCGTTGAGCTTGCCGCGCGAGGTTTAATAATTAATGACCGAAATCCGTTGTTTTAATAAGTTTTCCATCTACTTGAATTAATTTTCTGAGGTGGTGAAAGTGTTGGAACCGTTGCTTTAGTCTCCATTACTTTAGGTCACACTTGCGGCCACTGCCAGGAAACATTCTGTTGGCTGCCAACCGTTCTCCAGGAATATTACACGATTCCGTCTATCCATGTAAGTAGTCCCGTGGTTTGGACGTTTACCAAGGAGCTGCGTTTTCAATGGCCATAAGGTTAGCAAATATGGGAATGAACTGCAGTATACTTTGCGGTAGGAAGAATTCGCGAGTCCCGTGCCAGTTCGAAGTACTTTAGTAAAATCCGGTACCCCTTACAATACCAAAAATAATATTTTTTTTGCGCCGAACACTTAAAGTGGGCATTTCATGCTTATACTTATTAACTCCCTGAAACCTGACAACGGGTACAATCAGTGTCCTCTTCGTCCCACAGTTGAATACGAAAAAACAAGCATGTGAAACTGTCTCGGTAAACCGCAAGACTCCATAATTTTCAAGAATACTCCATAAACTCACCCACAAGCAACGATCGGGACGATCCCGATCCCCAACCACCTTAGAGTTGAGATGACGCTGAACAACCGCAATCAACTCCTCCTTGTTCACCGGAATCATATTAGTCGCACCCTATCGTGAAGTTTGAAGGTCAGCTAAGTTCAGTTCAGTTCATTTTCCACAAGACAAATTTTGGCCGCAGCCGATCAAATGTCCAGTTCAGTTTAGTTCAGCCTTCACAGGACAGAAGTGATGGCAACGGTCAAATAATTGTTTGTTTGGCTCTCGATACTGCTCGGGATTTTAATTCTTGAAATAATTCGCTGATGCAACACCATGCCCGTAGATCCCGGTCCTCGAACTGTCCACTTGTCAGTAGACATTTAGGCTGACAGGAGAAAACTACGGTAAAATGTTGGCGGCCTCTAATGCACAAAAAATGGCATCGCTAGATTTTGCTGCACAAATCTATACTGCATAAAACGAATAGGTTTATGGATTTAGGTATCAGCGTTGTTTTTTATGGTCCCATGCGCAAATGAAAACAACATGAGACAGCTATAAACGTTCGGAATCCCCACTGTTAGAATTACTTTATCGTATTAATCGGAACCTAATTCAGAAATTCACGAAAAGGAATCATAAAGTGACCAAGTAATTTTTGCAAGAATAATCTTTTTGAAACAATCCCTGAATAACTACCCTGTTCTAAAACAAACAAGTTTTTTTAATCCATTAGCTTCCGCCCTCGGGATGCAAAACCTGCTCTGCTCAAAAAAGTTAGAAAAAGTCTTTTATGGGAATTATCAACATTAAAGTAAAGCAGCACAAAATCAATGTGGAGAATGTTCACAGAATGAGAACCTTACATGTGTAAATCCTCGGCCTTCAAACCTTAGCATAGTTATTTGAATCATGAAAATCGTTGGCCAATTTGTTGTTTGAGATGATTGAACCCGGTCTGTCGATCCCCATTGCAGTGACGTAATTAGTCGTAGTGGTTGTACAGCTTTTTCCCCTTATTTTTGCCCATGTGGTTACTGATGTTAGTAACTCTTCAGTGTTCAACAACTTAGAGGGTTAATTGCCCTTATGTCCAAAGTCCCGAAACCAACAACCATCAGTCACTTGGATGGCTACCAACTGGGGTTGGTACGGCATTGGACATTTTGGGAACCCCATGTTATTCTTTGTTGCTCCAGATTTCAAGATAATAGTTTGCGCTTCTGCCAAAAGGTGCTCTGCCATGAATAAATTGACTGTGATACATGTATCCGTTCCACGTTTTGAATCTTTCATCTCACGTAAAATATGGCGCCGTTTGAAACGTCTCATTTTATACGGTTATCCTACTGAATCCACGGATTCGTTTTGTTTGGACTGCGTTTGCAACGGCTAACTTCATGCATCTTTTGCTGGGCCCAGAACGAAGAAGGAAGAAGGTTCCTACACGGGTATTGAAACATTTTTATACCAACGCTATTTAAGTGAAAGCGTTTTTCGTTTAGTGCCCTTATACGGCTGGGTCGTTCATATCCTGTTTCTTAGCGAAAAGTGTTCAATTCAGCCCTGGAAAATGAACTATAGAAATTCTCTTAGCTGGTCAGGTGTTTTCAAGTTGAACCACTCAGCACACTGTGCGCCTGTTTGGTTAGGCAAAGATGCGTTTCTTTCTTTCACTCTATTCCTCTGTTTCTTGGTGTCAGGTTCACGTGAATAGTTCCTTCATCTGCACAAAATCTGCTTTCATCATACCTGATTCGTGCACTGTTACGGGTGTGTCTATGGCGTCCGTCGTGTGTGCGTGCTTGTGTGTGCATCCATGTGTGGAGAGGCACATACAATTCACACTAGGGTTGCATTATGATTTCTCTGTACTCACTCGATTCGTTTGCGATTAGTACTCTATACACCCAGATTGTGACAACGTTTTAGTAATTCTCCAGTAAGCTCTCTCTTCGGTGAGTATCAGGTTTTCTCAGTTTCTTCGACCAAGAGACTAAATTCATATATACATCTGATGGCTGAATCGGGATATTGACAGATTTCTTGGCATGCTAGCTTACTAGATATCTCCAAATTTGGCGGCTTGCTGCCGAAATGATTCACAAGCTCTCGCTGAATAAAAAAAATATTGATTCAAGATTTTGCTTCCCTATGCCGTTGCCCCCTGGAGCGGAAATTGCATGAGTTTTGGCAAGGCCTATATATAATGTTGCGGAGATACTTAAATTAGGAATGCATTTTGAATAATTGATTGATTTCTTCTCCATGTGAAAGTCAGCTTCCCCGTGATTCTCTTACATTACATCCTGATGTCGTGTCAGGCTCGCACTAAACTTGCCATCTGGTACATGACCTGGTGTGGACAACAAGGTCACTTGCGTTTAAAGTGCAAATGAATTGGTTTGGTACAAATGTGCCGATTCTGAACTTGCGTTTTCATATGGATTCTCCAATTACTGGGGTCTTCACCACTTGCTAGCCACTCGTTCTTCTGAAAAGCTACTCAATTCAGGTCGCCGGTCGTTGAATGTGATTGATTTCTCTTATCGACCTGTCATTCAGCTCTTAATTGACCGATTCGTGTGTGGCTCAATCATTCGTTCGCAAACCAGGAACTCAGCTTGATGTTTACCTGCCAGGTAGTGCATTTGACATTTTTCCATTGCGCGTTTGACTGATGTTTTTAGTTGCAATATTCTATTTTAACTGTCTGCTCTTCCGGTTTCTTCACACTATGCAAGCAGTATCCGAATTTGTTGCTTATTAAGTAATTCACCTATATTCAAATGCTTCTGAACGATTTTTAACGCTAGCGGGAAAGAACGCCACGTAGTCTGCTCTTAGTTGTCATCGTTCGTTCTAGTACCGTATGGGATGTGAATAGTTCGATCCAGTGAAACATTCACGACTGCACATTTACAGAGACATTCCGCGAAATCCGTGCCACTATCATGTTAGACGTCTCGAGTGATTATTTTCCTGTTTTATCCCCAAAAATCGTTAGGTCGGACGTTTCACGGAATCGCGGCGGTCGTTCGGCTATTCATCGTGGCAAACCCACTGGACCAGTCCAAGTCACTACAAACGACCCCCGGTCGGATTCACATTCCAGTAACAGTGATAGCACTCTATCCGATTTGCCCACGTCTTCAACCTCCGATTTATCCGATTCCGCGCCTGAGCTACAAGAACCGGTACACGCCCGACTCCGTCACATGACTAGTCTGACTGACAACGCGGAATCAGATACTGCTGGCCAGCCTCTGATGTCATCCGCGTCGTTTCTCGCTCCGCCGGGACCGTCACATGGGTACAGTTCGACCACGTCGTTAACTTGTGATTCGCCTGATTCGAATGAGTCATCGCCGGAATTCCAGAATCCCGCTGCGTCAGAACTACAACAAGATGACCAGACCACCGGTAGTACAGAATCAACCAATAACCGGAACCCAGCCGGTGCCACAGGTTCACCCCTCCTACAAAACCATCAGAGAGTGAGTGATCTTTCGTTGATGGAATTAATCGAAGTTCTCCATGCGATCATCTTAGTGCAGTCTCAAACTCTCCAACAGTAGTCTGCCGACTTTTGAAACAGCATAGTTACAGTTGTCAATCGTTCCAGCGGCGCAACGCACTTTTTCATTTGGTCGGTTGCGACACCGTTCCACCAAAATTATTTCGGTAGATGTAGTCAGTTCCGACCACAATATTTTTAATTAGTTGTCTATGGCAATTCATGATATCTCACTTGAATATTGTGTAACTGTTGCTCACATGAAGCTGCTGGAAACCATATCGTACCTCTATATTAGACTCACAAATAGTCCATGCTAAGCTCACCTGCTCCCGCATGAATCAACAATGATGTAGTTTGCCAATCCCGAAGCTGTTTTGGGTGACTCGACGCATCTGTATTTCATCTAATGTTGACGTACCAGTTGTTTTGGTCCTATGTGCTCAAAACCTGAGCCCCCACAGGTATACCCTCGTTAGTGCCCGGAATTTTGTTTCACAAAAATGAATTACTTTTGCAAAGTTATAGGGAATTCGCTTGCATATCCCTTGTAAACTAGCCGTCATTTTGGCGGCATGGAATTTAATGCGACAGGTTTTTAATGAATTCCCTAGTATCTATTACTCCCGTATCCAAGTTTTACCTAGTAGGGAATACCATTCTTTACTTTGTGAAAATAGCTAAGTTTCTGAAATTTGCTGCACTCATTTCTGCGCGTGTGCTGTTACATTTAGCAGCAGATGCCAGGAAGAAATTCTATCTGGAATCCTGTCATTTCATTAGATTATTCCGCTTAGTTTTTGCTTGTAGCCAATCATATTACGTCCCCACATTAAGATATTCGAAGGGATGCCCCGGCATATCAATTTCTTCCAAGTTAATAAGCTACTTTTTGCTGACATTGATCACGTAACTTGCCATATCTGACTAGGTGTACTGTAACTGTAAAGTTCTGTTTGAAACTTGTTTGTCTTTTGAGTTATCCTGTTAGTTTCAGGATTTATAGCGTATCTCTTTTGGGTACTGAGTTCTGTTTCAAACTGAATAGTTGGTCTTCATTTCCGAAGCTTGCATCGACGTTCTGTTTGTATCTTACAATTCTTCTGTCAGTAATATTGTCTCTGTTTCACAAAGATGTCTATGGCGTAGCTTTGCAGTGACCAAGTTAAGTTGCGCATGAAATGGAGGAGCTTCGCTTTCTTTACTGCCACATGTTTGATACTGTCGTTAGCTGAAACCTACCTCTGCTCTTGCACACAGGTTATGACAGCCTCGCAGAGCTGTTCTGATCTTTCTTCTCGAGCAATGCCTCTTCGACGGAGGAGCAAAAAGTGAGTTGTTACCTTATCAAACCTTAACCGGCGTAGTTTTAGTATTTCTTGTGTGATTAGTTTGATACAGCAGATCCAATAAAAACGTCCAAATAACCTACTTAGATCTTGCAAGGAAACCCCTACCGAACCTGGATTCTTTTCCGTTAAACGTTTCAGTCATCTTTTCCTGCGCAATTGCGTCTGTCCTGAATCGCCGTTTCGTGATACTTTTTAAAAGAGAAAGACAAACAAAGCGCGCTTGCATTTTACAAATACTGACTAGTTGTAAGTGAAAATCATTTAGATGACGAATGGTTTTGACTTATGCCACGTCACCGGCCGAGAACGGAAGCCATAGTCCTTTACCTCAGACCGTTTGATGTTCAAACCTCATAAACAGCAAATCTGAGGTCTAGTCGGTCAAATTCGGTGTTTCAGGCTTACAGATCATTTCGCTATGCTATGAATCTATCTTTTAACTCTTAATTCTCCAATGAAGCGTCGTGTTATACCGTTTTTAGCGAGGGGTCGCGGCCAACTCAAAGCTGTGACATTGGGAATTGGACTTCTGCCACTTACTTCTCATTCATTGTTTGCCTCTGAAGGCTTTTCGTTCAAAGAGAGTTTATGTTTTTCAGGCGTGCCATGGATGAATTCGCACCCCCTGACTTCGGTTCTAAGGTGTATCTCTCAGTTTCTCTAATCATCGGCAGTCCTCATCATTGTAAATCTAATCAAGATGGCGAGAAGAACAAAATAGTGTCGAATCGGAAGCTAGTTTCTTCACACCTCTGCCAGGTCATGATTTGATGGCCGCATCGTTTGTCCTAGTCCCATTTGGTATGCACAGAAGGAAAAAGAAAGGGCAAACGGTGAATGGGCTTATATAAGATGTGTCCAAGCGGCCGAATGTGATGTACAGTGTTTATCTTAATTAGAGGAAGGCCCGACTGGCCATGACTCACTTTACTTTCTCACCGCACTTTACCAATGGCTCGGAGACATCGATGGTCATGTACAGAAAGTCGCTGAGTATCCTCAACGCTAAGGGCAAGTCTTGCATTGATAAAGAACATTGCAAACTGTCGTACTGTGCATAGTTTTTTGTTGACCAAAAGCTTTGTGGTATTATATTATGTTGTATATTATGTGACAGAATTTTGTAAATCACTAGAACGGCGGGAAGCTAACGCTGTCAGCTTAGCGGCTGATCAAAAATGACCAGCGATGGAGGTTAAGAAGGTGTTCTCTCATGACTTCGTCCTTCTGAACCAGAATTCGGTCGAGATATGGAATACTGGAATTACGGTGAACAATGCCACGACAGGGATTCCCTCCAAGTGTTGAACCCGTGGATGAATACGAACGACAAGAAGATAGGTCATTGTGGAGCGGATCAGTAGGGTCTGCATATATTATAGCGGGAAACCTCTTGCAGATTTGCCTGTGCAAGGGGAGGGGGTAACTTGTTTCATAAGTGAATCAACTGGATATTAGCAGAAACTGCCGATAATGGACAGTCCTCTGTGAGAAATGTGATGATTCTTTTTGAATGGTCCTGAAGGAGCGCTGGAAAGCAGTCGACTAGGATCAGGAGAACACTTTGGTGAACTAAGAAAGTAACCAAAGTCTCTCTGGCACTTCGGCCTGCGGATCTGAAAAGCCAAGCGAAGCAGCTTTTTGACTTTTTCAAAAATATGAGAAGACCGCTGCAAGTTGTTGTCTGTTCTAGCTCCTGAGTACCTGGTGGGCTCGGATTTGAAAACAGGGACTGTGTAGGTAACTGACTGCATATTGGATTAAGAGAAAATAACACGAATAAAAGCGAACTCGAAACATTTAGATGCATTGAGAGGAAGGCCGAATTGGTTAAACAAGTTTCAAAGATATAAAATGGGATGTCCAGGTACAATATTATTATCGTACTTAGGAAGTTGTGTAGGTGTTGCGGTGGGTGAATCATCAAGATAGACAGTGGGAGAATATGCGGAAGGATCGATATCACGAAAAGTTTGGATGATGCATAATCATTGCGCATTTAATACCGTTATCTCCTCATAATGCTCCCAATCATAGCAAACACAGTACTCATAACGATTCATTATCAGATAGCGTCTTAAATGATTTCCAGTTTAGCTCATGTTTTACCAAGCTTTTGAATCTCGGTTCCTCCAATATACGTACTCTCATGCAGGGCGATCAATAGGCGTGCTTGGCGCTCACAGTGGCGCTTACAGCGGTTAATGTCGACCGAGCCAATGATACAGAAATTCAGAATTCAGACAGTTTGATCGAAACTACTACTTCTGGTGTTCTATCAAGATATTTTCTAATCCTCCCAGGAGACGAAGCACCGGGAGCTAATGATCAACTTGGGTTAATTATACTCGATCGACAAGGATGAATCTACTCTTTCCGACTGTATTCTGCCTGATAGTGATGTATAGGGCATAAGATACCAAGGATAAGTTGGTTTTCTAATGGGAGGATGTGCTAAGCGTAGCATGTTAGTCTTCTTGCCTCACACTCCAACCGATGGCAGGTCTGGCGGGTCGGAGAATGAGTCTCTTGACGAACCCACTTATTGTTCGCAGGACGAAAACTTAGGGATTGTTTTAGTGGTCGCGCAAAAACGGGGATAGGTTTCTCCAATTTTTTGCAGGTAGCCCATGTTTCCTGTCTACTCTTAGTTTCCGACACGGTCCACTTCCCACGGTGACGTGGTGCTAGAAGTTTGCAGGAGTTCTGAATTAGGTTGTTTATTCCGCAGTAAATTATCATCTTGCGTGGTTCCATCCACAACTTCAAATCCCTTGGATCGCCGTACGTAGAGCCGAACTGTGCATTATTTTCGATACGGTTTTCATTCCATCTTGACTGTCATCAGCGTGACCCTGATTAGCCGCATCTAGGTGTTCGCATCTCTGACCGAATGGCGCTGTTGTGCGTTCTTCAACAGAAAGGTGTGTTACAGAAGTTCGCGAATCAAGTGCAATCACTGCGGTCTCATATTTCTTGCACACGGTGAACTGTCACATTCATTTGGGACAACCAGTTGTGTTCGATAGGATTGTCGTATTTTGCTGTTCTTATTCAACTGAGTCACCAGTGGAATGATGGAGAATGCTTTAGAAGATCTCTAGGCGTCGGACTGCCTGTGTGAACCAGATTATGCATACATCGCTGTTTATTCAAATATACGGCACATAAGCAACGTGAACTATACAATGGTAAGAACAGTAATTCCGTTTGGAATGCACTTTACATCTAGAGTAAAATGGTGCTACAAGGCCAACTATTAATAGTTCCAACGTTGGTGTTCAATTCCTCATTGTATGAATTGTACCAGGTTCTTTTTTGAGAGGAGAGTTTGATTTTCGCTCGTTTAAAAAGATTCACTTAATGAGTATGAATGGAATACAAACAACTGTTTTACACGTGAATATATCCACTTAAAATCGTTGGTACAACAGCGCGACAGTCAAGCGATCAGCATCGCAGGGTGTGAATGTCACTGTGATGAGATCTGTACCATATCGCCTATCGATTATAATTCATGTCTGTACTTTTGGGTCTCGTTTATTTGTATCCTATTTGCTCTGCTGCCTTTTTGGTTGTCATGGTCACGATGACCACTCTGGTGATTTTCGGATAAACTGCACCTCCTGTTTTCCTCTTCGGTCTGGAGTTCAATCTCGTTCCCTTGTTTTATTATGCTCTCCGGTTTCAGCAAAGTATGAACCGTTAGGTGATTATTTTGTTCTCAGTGTAGGAAATACAAAGCCGGTTATCCTTCGGTTCGGAAATCGATTTCGTTTTGTTTAAGCTATAATTGATAATTGATATTCGGTGTTTGTCTAGTCTATTGTTGTTCAGACTCATTTCCGGTTTATTGATATGCGAGTGTTCAGTCAGATGAATGAATGCGCAGTTATGAACTCTTTTAGACGAACCGGTAGCTCCAGAGTTCAATATACAACAAATCTATCGAGAAGATATTGTCAGTTGAATAGTAACTTGGTGTCTTTGAGGGTCAATTGTTCAGCCGTTATCGTTCCGCCGTTTAAACTGACAGGAGTAGCGTGTTTTAGAAACTTAGCGTGCAATGCAATTTCCAAAATAACAATAAAAAAGCATTCGCCGCTGACCTCCTTTACCTTGCACTCCGGATTCGAGCCCCCCAAATGGGCGCACCGCGGATTTGTGCTGTTGATTATTTCTAAGAAAACCGTACCATGCTTTCATGGTTTCTATTGCTATGTTGGTCATCCTTCCTTTGTCCACTCTAGTCGTTTTAAAATCAAATCATCCCTTCCGAAGTATGAATAAACGTCCTTGAGCTTTGCCTAGCGTGTAGACTTGTGCCAACAAACCTCTTAGATAGCCAGCTGACTGCCTCCGTTGTTACGAGCTGAGTGAACCCCTGAATATTGTCTAATGGACTTTCCGTTTCTTGTGTGCTCGAATCGGTTTTCCGTCCTTCGTAGGCCACCCATTCTGCTAAACGGTACATTCCTCACTATGCTATTATGCAGGATACAACCACAAAGATCCTGGATAGGGTTTCTGCTTCTTGGATCCAGTCGAGAAATGCCGAATGATTGTTTACTTATATTTAGGCAAATCAATCACTAAGTTCTACTTGTACCCGCGTTTTTTTCTTTACAGTTTACCGAAGTCGGAGCAGAAGACGCGGAAAAAAATGTTTCTCTATATTGTAATGTATGCAGTTTGATCATCGAGGCAAACACGAACCTGACAACTGTTTAATGTTGAAACTCATCATCATCACCATCAAGTCAAGCTTCACCGAACACTGCCTTTCCCCCAAGGTTACATGTTTCTATAAAAAGAGTGAATATCCTAGGGGAACAGGGAGTGAACCTACACAAGCGCGAAAAGATATGACTGCTGTTGTAGCTAACATACGGAACAGTCTAACTGTACAAACGCGCTCTTTCAATCATTCTGATTCGATAGAAAATGACAACACAATCGCCACTGTTCACGGTTCACTGCCATATCCTTCAATGTCTCCAGCCAATTGGTTGATGGATCTTTTAGACCCCAACCGCGAAGACGTGGGACACTTACTTTACCTAAGTTCGCTATACATTTTCTCATTTCACGTTGCCAAGTCATCTGTTGACCTCCACATGGTTTCGTTCATTCCTTGGGAGGAACCCAAAAGGGGCACGATATGGTAGACGAATGTTCGCCATACACAACACGTGACCTCCACTTTACTCATCCGGTCACTCCATCCAATCCTAGCCATATTACACAGATATCGATGGTCGAAAATCTCTAACCAACGAACGTCGCTCACACGCATAATCAACGTCTCGCAACTGTACAACGGAACTGAGTGCACTGCGGCACAGTACACACGACCTTTCAACTTCAGTAAAATATCAGACCGACGCCACAAGTGCTTCAGTCTAGCGTAAGCTGCCCGAGCCTTGGATATACGCGTGTTTATCTCCACTGCCGAGCTACCATTGTTCGACACGCAGCTACCAAGGTAAGTGAAACAGTCCACAATCGTTAGTTCCTCTCGATCCAGTATCAAGTTCGGCACTACTTTTGGCCAATCCTGTAACAGTACTTTGCACTTTGAAAGTGCAAAGCGCATGCCAAACCGTGCGACCGACCTCGGGAGTCCGCGGATTCGAAGGAGCACACGACGTCATCTGCGTAATCTAGATCACACAGCTTCTCAGAATTTCGCAGTACAACTCCTACTTCCTCGAGACCGCCTAAAGCACCTTCTATCAACGCGTCGAGGACGAGGTTGNATGGGAATGGATAGATGTGGCACTGTATAGTCTCACGCAGCCACATGTATGCAAGTACGATGCCCGCAACAGGTTCACGAACTTCGTTGGCTTATCTCCTTTCAGTGGAGAGCTTTGAATATTGATGTGCGATCCAGTGAATCGAACGCACTTTTCAAATCGAGGAATACTACGATCGTAGGCGGTTATTTGTGTGGCGCGTTTCGAGTATTTGGCGAAGACTGAATATCTGGTTGATGCAACCTCGACCTAGACGAAATCCGACCTCCTGCTCGCGGATGTTACTCCCGCGAATTGTTGTCAAACGACGCAACATTGTCAGAACAAGGAACTCAGTAACAATCGGGATTAAACGAATTCCACTCCGTGTACGCTTTTTGAAAATGGGTTCAATCAGTGACTCACCTCACAATAGCAGAATACACTCCTTGTTCCAAATATCACGAAGCAAGGACGTAATTAATTTCATCAGAACTTCTATACGCAATTTGAAATGAGCCGAATCAGACAGACGTTCGACGATCAGTCGGGTTCGTGGCCTGCGTCGATGGCCATTGAGCTGTAGTAAAAATCACATTAAAACTAACGCATGTTCCGAATCGACGTAAGTGGTCCAGTACGATCTACAATTCTGGACGGAACCTCGCCAGCGGTAGGTTACTGCAATATGACCGATCTGATTCAGACTACCCGTCGAGTTGGGGCGTCATTTCGCTATGCGAGGCGAGCTGTGTCTGAAATTCGTACCATGTAGGAATAAGTTACTGTCCGCACAGAATTGGAGACGTCTATCCCCAGTTTTTGTTCACTGAGCAGGCGAGGCGCACCGCTCACCTAAACAGGCTTCCGATGCACGAGGTTTTCCAACTTGTGTATTAGAATCACCTACCACCACTACAATGTCAGAGCGTTTGCTCTTTCGAAAATGGGTGATGAGGTCATCGTAAAATTCGTCTTTTTGCATGTCAGTGCTGCAGTCTGTTGGGGGTGTATGCCGAGATGACAAATAAACTGTGCTCCCACTTCTATCCTTCCGAACGGCGACTGATCCCTGCCGTCTCACGGCACACAAACGACCTTTAACCGGAATCTAGTCTGAAGGAGCCGCTTCAGTCTTCTCACTTAAGACTAGTCCTACACCACGATGACCCACAGCTTGAACTGATTCGTCTCCTGAAGTGCGAAGAAAATATTTTGACATTTGGTACAATTAGTTGAATTACTCTGCTCTACTCGAATCCTGATTTCGTGTTTCAATGACGCAGCAGACGTCAATCGAAAGTGAGTCCACTGTCAGAGCCAAACACGCCTGTTGACCAGTCTGTATTGAAGTGCGCACATTGAAAGAACCGAGATTCAGAGGCTGACGAGGCCTGATAATGTGTGAGCCAGCAGACTGAAAACCATCTGTTACGCTATTTAACAAATGAACGGTTGCGAGTATCGAGCGTGTTATCAGTGGGGACATTATGCGTAGGCAGAGCGGGCAAAGATATTGGGCTGGAGACAGAAGAGACAGGTTGCATGAGACTAAAATCTGTATGTCGAAACCGTTAAAAGCGGATGTGATTCTCCACCATTTAATACTAAACTCCTAAATTCGCGACCATTTTCTGTCACATATCAGATTTACTCGATGACCAGTTTATTGATCGTGTCGAATGCACATCATTCCGGCCAAATGTGACTGTGTTGCGGGCTAAAGTTAGTCGCTCTTGGTACTAACAAAATATTCTTTTTCTTTCCCATGCCCGTTTCTGTTGAGCAAACTGTGCACAAATCATGAGAAATAATTTCTCGGGAACCGTGCAGCCCTAGAATTTTTTGTATTTGAGATCTCGCCGGAATCACGAAAGTCATGGATGCCTACTAGTTCGTTGTTTTAATTGAATCTTTTGTCAAATCTCTTTGATTCGCCTTAATCAGGAATTCTCGCGGATTCCTGATGGCGTGAATGAGATTTTAGCGCTAAAGCACCTATGGCCTGTCACATTATTGGTATCTTTGAGTAGGAAGGTACCGAGTGTGCATGTCGGACGATTACCATTTGTCACAAAACTGGTCATATACTTCTGGAGACGTTTTCTCTGTCTGTTTTCGAACTTTTGGGATCATTAAGCTTATCATGTACATCGCCAGATTCAGCGATCACAGAGCCCTGAAAACCACTAACCTGATCTGCTAATCGCATCACCACTGAATCCCGGGGATTCTGAGATATATATCATCCGTTCACTTTGTTCAAAATTCAGATTAGACGTAGATGTCAACAGAGCTAGCCAGATTTATTTTTCCTGTTTCCATCAATTGCATTATTTTCCATTCATCTCGAGAAGGTGATACTGTGAAATAGTATCGAAAATCAGAGCACGACTTCTTAGTGACCAGTTCAAAAATGCGAAACTATGATCACATTTGCATTTTTTTAATTCCTGAACAGTTTCCTGGAGGATCACTTGTATCGGGCGCGCCTCTCACAATCCGAATGGCTTATTCGACAAGAGCTGCTAAAACGGACGGATGAGTATTGCACATTCGAGAATGTGCGCATTTTCATCGGCACATGGAATGTGAACGGGCGTAGTGATTCGCAGTTGGCGTTAGATAATTGGCTTTTACCACCGAATGATCAACCGCCTGCAGATATTTACGTATTTGGGTAAGGGAGCATCATTTGCGTTTCGTCCCTCCAATTCCGTTCCTTTTTGTGCGTGTGCCAATGAACAGTTCCGTTTTTTCATCCTTCTCGTTTACAATGTTTATACTCGCCTGGGAAATTCGGTCCCTTTGGTTACATTCATTCGTGTTAATTGACCGTTCTTCATAAGTTATATCTCTCTCAATCATAATTGGATGAGCGGAACTTAGCGCCCGTTGTGTCTGCCGCGAAAACTTCCTTGTGACCTACTGCTGTCCTTTCTATTTATTTCCCGATCTCTGTAAGCAAATTGGTATCCATAACATGTATCATACTCATCTTTCGTTTACTTAATTCATCCACTTTTGCACAAACCCTAATAGGTTTCATTAATTTGGTATTTCACCAGCGGCACATCTCTCGGGGTAAATTTACGAAACACATGTGTTTTGTGAAGCCCATCCGTATTTGCGGGTATTAAATATCTTGTCATAGTTTCCATATCATGACTGTCCCTCTTCTGGTTTGGATAATCACTTTTAAATGACGAAAGCAGGTGAAGTTGCTTGTTGGAATATTTCCGGGGTGATAATCATTTGGTTCTGTTTTATCCCAATCAGTAATCATCTTCGGTTTGACACTCTTTATGGACAATGCTTCGTTTAAAACTGTTGGACACGGGCGACACTAATTTTGACGAGTCCATAGGCGAATCACAATCATGAATTGTTGATTATTCTTTATCAACTGAGCCAAACCATCCGTAAGAACAAAGGCAGAACGCAGCTAGAATAGATGTTAAATGTGCGTAGACTAAAGTTTATCAGCAGGTCACAATTTGAGGTCTTGCTACGGCCTCTTCAACGACGAGCTTTCATGCACACTGCCGACGATACGAATTGCGTTCTGATGACATGTATATTTGACGTGTACAAGTATTGGGATGTTTGGACATGAGAATACCGGGTATGGATGCCTGGTGAAACTAAACGCGAAGCCGGTCATGTGGTCCTGGGTAGTTTTGTCCACTCCTCCAGTTGCTAATCACATCCGATATATATATATATATGCATATATATATATGTATATATATGTATATATATACATGTATATATATCTATGTATATATACATAGATATATATATAACTGCTTCCTCATGTGAATGATAGTCATCGGGCTGATTTTCGACGAATGTTTTATTTGTACCTGCTTGATCGGAATAGGATGTTCATCCTAGGGATTCAACCAGCGTTCTGGTTGTGGATCAGCAGCAATATTTTTCCGCTGAGGTCGAACTTGAGCTTGATATATTGGGACTTCAATCAGATCAGCTCAGATTGCACGTCCATTAACCTGGTTGGCTCCGCTCAATGAAACAGCGTGAAATGTTTGACTACCACCTAATGAGTTATGTAACAGTACAAAGGAGAAACGATCCCCAATTCAAGAACACCATGGATTGCGGCACTTGCCCGTTATCGTTTGAGAGGTATGTGTGATCTCTTTTGAACTCAAATTCGGCAGTCTAACTGCTGCTATACGAACCAGTCCTCTGGTTAAAATTTTCATACATTTCTGCAATGCCATTGACTAGCCACCTAGACCCATCCTCCAGCCACTACCTGCAGCGAGAACAGCTTACCGTGAGGCAGCCGTTCCGGGGGCATGCGTAAAACATGGCCGAACTGCCTTAACCTGTTTGGATTTAGTGCTTGTTTTAAGGATTGAACCCTAAGACCCAATAGGTTACGCCTAACCTCTGAATGGAACTTCGGTTGGTCCATTTCGTTATTCGTTGCCTTCTGTTTGTCATTTTCCGCTTGCGGTTCTTTATCCTTAGTTCGAATTGTACGATTTCTTCTCCGTTAACTCTCCAAAAACTGGAACCAAATGCAGCACCGTTAATTGCGTGAAAAGTGCCGTATTTACAGCACTACTTAAAATAAAGGCTTTAGGCCTTTCAAAAAATTTCCAACAAAATCCATGTCGACTGTCTTCTTACCAGGGAGATCTGGCTTCTCAGACAGACAGTCATGTTTATCCGGGCATCCGGTAATGCACTGAACATGAGCCGACATATAGCTCGAACATGGATTGTTTAGATAATTATACATTCTGTGCTGATTTTTTTTGGTTCCGTATGGTTTTCGCAATTCCTGTTATCTCGGTACGGTCAAGGATAACTTTTATCGGAAGCTTTAGTACGTCTATCGAAAAGTAAACGGAGTCGAAATCTAATTTCTGTACAGCCTTGGAGTTTAAGGTTGGTCAGATGCTTATGAATCAGGCAAATTTATGATACCATTTTGGGTTTAAATCTACAATAAGTTTTTTATCTATATTTTTCGTCCAGCCGTTTGACGTCGACACACGTGATACGATGAAATTCCGTACTAGGATGACAATAACATTGCTTAGTAAACAGTTTTTGGTTGTATATAACTAAAATGGAATGGTTAGGAATGGTGTACTCAATCCGTGTGAAATATTGTTTGAAGCGCAGAGAACGGCATAAATTCTCACGTGGCTACTAGCGGGCATCAGTCTTATTGTGAGATGCTGTATAGTGATTTGATGTGTCCCGCATTAGATTCGGACTAACGGAATTTTTTTCATAAAATTACACTAGGCCGCTGGCATTTGATTGATCTGCAGTTTCGCTGAGTCCACCGCTTTTTGCTCCTGGACTGATAGACCAACGGATTTCATGTTGCAACCAAATGCATCCAGTTGTTCTTGATTTGGGACTGATAACGCATGACCGTTATGTGACTCAAAACTTGTAAGCCATATTTGGGTATATTTGGACAATGGCTCAAAACAGTCTTTTGCACCTTTTGAATAAAAGTGGGCATTTGCATTTCCTGTGCATTCATTCAAATTCCGAGTGCCATTGTCCTGATAATCGGAATTAATTACTATCAATCACGGGGAAATTATAAGCGCGATTCGTGTGCAACGGCTTTGGTAGACAATTTCGTTAGTTATTCCACCGGCATGATTAGTGGATTCGCTGGTTGAATCCGATTTGCGGCATGTAATTTCAAGCACAAGAAGCTCAGGAGTGTTCTCTTTTACCACACACTTCTTGTTCAGTTTTTTCTTCTGCTAAGGTGGCTTCTAAACTTTTGGGTTCCTTCATCAGATATCTGCTTGTTCGTACATGAGAAACTTACGGTTTTGATTTAATAGGTACGTCGATAAAACAATCTTTCTTTCCGGCTCCGCACGTTCTTTATTTCAGTGATGATGCATTGTCTTAAATGGATTTACAAAATTTTTTGTTGCTATTTGGTCTAATTTTAGATTTCAGGAACTTGATCTAAGCATTGGTGCTGTTGCATTGAATAAGACATCCCCGGCAGCTTTGGAAGACCGTTGGACTATGCAACTTGAAACAGCACTTGGCGGCCTTCTGCGACCTCCACCGTCCCGTCAACATCATCGTCGATATCCCCAGATGTCCGAAGAAGCTCGAGCATACGCTACCAAGTGGGTTAAGCACACCGGCGGCGGTTACATCCGGTTGAAACGAGCAAGACTTGCTGGAATGCTTATGATTGTCTACATATCAATACGAATGTTTGCTCATGCTAATGCAAGTGAATTAGCTATCCAGTTAGTTCCCACTGGCGTATTCAATGTAATGGTACGTACGCAATTTCCAAGCTATGCTTAGTTATTCGTTCCCAGAAAGTTGTGCAGTTCCCTTGTTTAGAAGGTGTTTCAATAAAATTTTGTTCACGTATTCTCTGTAAAGTGCGAATGATTCAATGTAAAACCTAACTGGAGTTTAGTGGTTATTCACTACTGCTGTAACCTGAGTTCACTGGCTGCGGTTCTATCCCGTGATGGGATATAACTATATTAAAAATCCATACTTTTCGATTGTTCGCCGAATTTCATACATAAAGATTTTCGGAATCCCACCCCGTTATTAGCCTAGCTTGCTTGGGTTTTAAATCCCAGAAGGAAAAATAGCTTTTGACGGTAGAAGCTTTCCGGAGAGTAAACGTTCTCCAGCCCCGAATATTTTTGATCTTTGCATGCCCGCAGCTGTTCCCACGAGTTTCTTGCTACTAAACACACCATTAATTATAACTACTGGAATTGGAATACAGTGAATAATTCAGTTGGCGAAGGTTTATTCATCATCATAAAGCCTCTCCCTACGACGTGTTATGTACATCCTTGGATGATTTTACCGCATGTAGTGCGTCGTGTGTGCCGTATAAAAGAGCCAAGACTTCTTATAAGTAAATAACCGGTTTCTTGGTTATTTCCCCTCGGTACTTACGTGCCCGATCCATGCATCTCTTATCAAACGTGTACTTTCATCCACACACGCGACATATTACTTACAACAAAAGGATTATACTTTTGAACCGTATATCGTCTTCTTGAAAGTTGACCTTACCTGACCGACAATTTACCGTGTGGTTTTTAAATAGACTGATCATTCCATTCCTTCTGCGTTAGTTGGTCGCGCATATGCAGACGGAGCAGTTGAGGATCACGCACCTCTCAGGAGGCTGTCAAAATTCAAAAGATGTTGAATGATGCTAACCAGACCTCACCTGGCTCCCTTTCACAAAATATATTTAAATGCGAAGAGATTATGTATTACTAATTACACAAGACTTTTATTGGTATTTTTCCTCGTCCCCTGCAAGTAGCAAACACCTGTCAATGTTACCGAAGATCGGGTATCGTTGTCGTCATATTATTGCACAACCTGTTAGGACCCACACAATTTCAGGAGACATTTTGTAAGGTTGAGATGCTATCTCATTTTCTCCGAATAAGGGCTTTTCACGTCTCACATATGGTGATTTTCGAATTTTTTTCCCGCTGGTTGTACTGCTCTCCAGTTGCATGTACTGATATGCATTTATAAAGATCGTCAGGTACAGACACTCCGATGCGTTCGAAAATTTTACTTACGAAATTTTCTCCGACCTTAATCGTCCTTTAGAGAGTATAACTCAAAAGCTTTATCTGTGTCTTCACAATCGAAGTTCAAATTCCTATTCGTTCGTATCTGTGCTTGCTGGAACTTCGTCTCACGACATCCTACTACACTCCTAATTGATCCGATCTAAGCGTCTGCGGAACTGCATAATTGATTGCTTGGTTGAACGGGTGCTTTTTCTCAAGATTCCATTTTCCTCTTGCCATTGCTGCGAATTTTAACCATATTGTTTGGAAGCTGAATATTTATCCCCTGAAATGTGTAAAGCTAATACCCCTTTGGTTTGATGGGATGCATGCTTCTGATGAGTAAAATGAGTTTTGCTGTTTTCCATCGCATAACGAACGTTTGATATTCTTAGCCAAATATGCATAATATGGACAGAGCCTCTTAATAACGGCTATAAGCTACACTGGATTTTGTGGATATTTCAAGCATGCAAGTGATTTCGAACGAACACATTCGAGCCAAGCCGTTATGGCTTTTGGGGACTGTCAGATATTGGTTTTGCGTAGGCGCGCACACAGTTTTCAGAAGTGCAGTCCAGCTGAATGTTTATCCGTCTTTCTGGTTGTGATTCTGCTCTTTGGTTTGCTTCTTCCAACTGAGCGGAATCTAATCAGAGACAAAATTAAAGAATGAGCAAACGGAACAATGGAATAGCTGTATAAGTATCTAATTTAGAATGTAGTGGAATCTTAGACGGAGATACTCACTCATCGGCGTAACCGATACATGAGACGTAATCGAGAAAACGTGTGAATCTCGTGGTGCTCGTATTGTCATGACATGATTCAATTAGCAGTGGATACAGTTATGCGGTTTTTTGCGTGCATGTCGGTCTCTCCACGCATACATGCATGTTTAGTTGATTTTTCGCATGTCATCGAGAACCCAAACGATGAGAAAACTTACTTGGCAAAACGGCGAGGTCTTTCATAATCCCGGAAGAAAATTTTACGGAAATTATTTTGATTTCATACGGCGCACCTGAATGCGATCTCTGACGACCAAGTCAATATTACTGAATGGACCGTATTTGAGAAATGCCCCTCTGAATCCGTTGTACTACTTCATAGAACGAAATTTCCTGACACTTTTATGAATGTCTTTTACCCACCGCCATCTGGACAATGATACAACTGTTTTTAATCAATACCAACACACTTTAGTAACTGCTGAAATCCCAAAGAGAACAGGCGATACTACACATAAACCTCACATAGCCCTTGTATTTGAAAGTCACCATCTCGGACCACGTCGATCTCCAATAAACTTAGCGCGATCAAAGACGTAACTTGTTGCTTATCTTATACGGCTCAAAATAGTGATAAAACTTCAGGAAAAGTCAAAACAACGTACGCGCTATTTCGATGCATCCCCTGGGTAGTGGAGTAGTGGAAAACTTGTCGGTTAATGTTACCTTTTCTCTTTCTTGAACTACTCACTTTAGATTGGTATCTTTTTTAGCGATAGACCACATCTTGCCTTCTTTCCAGATCTTCTCAGGCATAAATGCATATGTCAGCGTACTTTGTGTCATCCAGAATCGGATACCAAATTTACCTGCCTTGTTTTGGCTCTATACATTATTTATAACGAGATATGCTGCTTGTCATTTGTAAAGCAATAGCCAAGTCCACACACCTACCTGAAGAGTTTTTGACGTAGAAAGCATCATTGATATCGCGACAGTTCTTAGGTAAGTCAGCACGCCTTGGACCAGTTGGTGATTGGGGTGTTCATATACAGCACATGCTTTAGATCTTCAAAATACAGAGTACTTCTTCAAGACCGCCAGGAGTCTATGCCTGCACTCATTTTTTGTGGTGTTTGGTTGGAGGTTGTCAATACCTTTAAGTAACTCATGAATTTGATTCCAACTAGTGCAGGTGCTGGAGAAGTGATCAAATTACGATCGGCGAGATCCAGGGCTGCTGTTGCAAAACTATGACGTTTGTGGCCCCTTCGTGACATCCGGATTCCCATCAATGGAGAGTGTGCAGGGCCACGGTTCGTACTGTTCTTCATGATTGCGAAACGCGATGCTTCCGCCTTGAGAATGCTCGACGACTTCCTGTACTCGAACACTGATCTTTCCGAAGCGTTACTTAAGTTTGGTGAGAACATTGGGTGAACAGTAACAATGTGCGTCGTAGTCGTTCTATGTCACCTTCCCTGGTTTGAACAGGTTTTACGTTTCCTTGCCCATCGCCTACCTTTTCTTACGCTTTTTACACGTGCTGAGCCAGGCTGGAAGAAACGACGCGGCAGTCAGGCTATGATCTGGCGTAGTTTTGGCGAGGTTGGTTTCGGTTTAGACGTCGGTTGGCACTTCCTGCCTTCCTAGTTGGGGATCAACCGGTGAGGATTGTCCTTGATTGGGTACATTGGAAATTGTGTCTCAAAACCGAATTCAGTGACGGGAATGCTGTGCAACCTGTTTGTAGAGCCCGCGTCCATAGAAAGCAACTCAAGATACAAAGCAGTAATGTAACGAAATGAGTACGGCATATCTATATACAAATACATATATATATATATATATGTGTGTGTGTATGCGCATGTGTATACTTGCAGTCGTTAGTGAAGGCCTAAAACATTCCTTGATAGATTCATGTTCTTTTTACTACGTGTCATTTTACCGTCTGTTGGAAGTATTTCATAGCGAGCCTTAAAAACTATTTGAATAAATTCTGTGTCGTTCTCCCATAGAGTTGTGAGAGAATGGTCTCTACGAACGCCTCTGCGTTCTGTCCTTGACAAGAATCTGTATTTCGGGATCGACTGGCAGGTTTTCAGAAGGAATTTGCAGAATCAGCCCCTAGCATGTAATCAGGAAGAGCCAAGAAATTTCAAATAGCTACTACGAATATCGAAAAACGTTTTCCCTCTTATATCGCTAGTCGGGGTTCCATTGGACACTTTGTTTCAGTGATATCTGACCCATGATGTTTCAGACTCGCGGCATTTCCGGGATCGACCAAAGTTTCAGAATAGTGGATCTGAATAGACAGTCAATTGTTTCAGATTAGAATTATATGGGCGAAAAACTCCAAAATTGTCCACATTGTGGAAATTAGATCATTTTGTACAGCTTAGAAATCGGTTCGAGTGTCATTTTCTGTTTACGATATCATGCGAACATGGTAGAAATGCGATATCTGATTAGTAGTGGTTACCTGCATTTTACCAAAATCTAAATGTCAGATTGTGTACCAAGCGTCGAGTCCAGGGGGACTAAAATACATGCTACAGCAAAAACATGTTCGAGAACGAATACTTATAATCAGTCAGTTGTCCAACGAAAACGTTAAACATCATGATCGATGAATCTAGTTAGGCGGAGTTTATAAAACACACATTGGATACATGGAGTTGTATAGCGCGGTTGTATTCAATGTGCCATATCCAGTCATTCTTTTGTATTCTTGCTATATACTTCTTCCTTATTTTCTTGCATATGTTCGCTCCTTGTGCGTGATCGCTGTCAACCATGCAAAGCAGTAATCGAAGTCCTGTAACACAAACAGCCTTGATTCATTGGTTTGATACTCGGACCTAATTCGAACTTTCCGATTCAAAAGCCTAATGTGGTTCATGCGTGTAATTTAGATGTGATCTTGTCTTGCACTCTCCTAACTAATTTAGTCTATCTTCGCGCCTCCTGATCATCATATGCTGAACACTGTTCGAAAACCGAAATGCGTGTGTTTGCGCTAAACGAGAAGCAATTGAAGACAATATGTGCGGATCAGAAAAAGGGGTGGTAAATGGAGCTGAAGGCCGGTAGGAAGTGCTGTCTGGTGTGGAATAGAGAGTTAACCCATTGAGTATGAGATGTTTGGTTCTCTTCTATTCAACCTGTCTCTTCTGTCTCCAGCCCAATATCTTTGCCCGCTCTGCCTACGCATAATGTCCCCACTGATAACACGCTCGATACTCGCAACCGTTCATTGTTAAATAGCGTAACAGATGGTTTTCAGTCTGCTGGCTCACACATTATCAGGCCTCGTCAGCCTCTGAATCTCGGTTCTTTCAATGTGCGCACTTCAATACAGACTGGTCAACAGGCGTGTTTGGCTCTGACAGTGGACTCACTTTCGATTGACGTCTGCTGCGTCATTGAAACACGAAATCAGGATTCGAGTAGAGCAGAGTAATTCAACTAATTGCACCAAATGTCAAAATATTTTCTTCGCACTTCAGGAGACGAATCAGTTCAAGCTGTGGGTCATCGTGGTGTAGGACTAGTCTTAAGTGAGAAGACTGAAGCGGCTCCTTCAGACTAGATTCCGGTTAAAGGTCGTTTGTGTGCCGTGAGACGGCAGGGATCAGTCGCCGTTCGGAAGGATAGAAGTGGGAGCACAGTTTATTTGTCATCTCGGCATACACCCCCAACAGACTGCAGCACTGACATGCAAAAAGACGAATTTTACGATGACCTCATCACCCATTTTCGAAAGAGCAAACGCTCTGACATTGTAGTGGTGGTAGGTGATTCTAATACACAAGTTGGAAAACCTCGTGCATCGGAAGCCTGTTTAGGTGAGCGGTGCGCCTCGCCTGCTCAGTGAACAAAAACTGGGGATAGATGTCTCCAATTCTGTGCGGACAATAACTTATTCCTACATGGTACGAATTTCAGACACAGCTCGCCTCGCATAGCGAAATGACGCCCCAACTCGACGGGTAGTCTGAATCAGATCGGTCATATTGCAGTAACCTACCGCTGGCGAGGTTCCGTCCAGAATTGTAGATCGTACTGGACCACTTACGTCGATTCGGAACATGCGTTAGTTTTAATGTGATTTTTACTACAGCTCAATGGCCATCGACGCAGGCCACGAACCCGACTGATCGTCGAACGTCTGTCTGATTCGGCTATTCGCCATAGCTTTGAGGAGAAACTATCCGGAGAACTAAGAATTCTGATGAGCTGTATTGTAGATGAGCGGTGGAATGAAATTAAGCAGGTTTTGGATTTGGCAGCAGATTTCGCCTGTGGTCCTAGATCTGCCGTCTATCAAAGATATTGGATCTCGGAAAGATCGCTGTGCTCAACGGACCAAAAACCCCACCCCCGAACTGCAAGGAAGTGAATAAGACGCGTCGACAGTTGCAGCATCAGTTGACGATAAGTCAAGAATGACCCGTCTCTAACTGCCACTCTCCAGTCACCTGCCTTTCGCAGGACGGATTCTTCGCTGTCCTTTTCCCAGCGTTATATTTGTGATTTTCGTATTCAAGAGGCCGCTCACTCACACCGAATAACTGTTCCAAGGTGTCGTGGTTTCTTATTTCAGTCTTGAGTAATTCCCCGAATTGACAGGCTTTGACATATTCCATCTGTTTTTGTTTTTTCTCTTCATGATCGGAAAATTTCACTTCATTTGGTTGTTTCTCTCACATCTTTATACCCTTGAGGTTTTCGCTGATCTTCGTTAATCATTTCATGCTCAATGAAAACATTGATTTTCTTTTGCCAACTTAAGCCCTGGTGCGGAGAACCTACTTTCCGATGTTACGTTTCGGTCGACTCAAATAAAAGTTAAATAGAATCAAATAGCCCGTTTAGCAATTTACAGTTCAAGTGTGAAGAAACGGTACGTCTCCAGCCAGTTGACGAGGCACATTGATTTCTTCAGTGAAGATGAACTTGATCGACTTTTATTCCATAATCACAGCGAACTGCAAGATCCTCATCTACATACGATGCGGATCATATCGATGTTGGGTTCGTCGCTATATTTCACCTGTTGAGACTGTACTAAACGAAATCTCGGACACAGAGCCCTTGGTTTGCCTTAATTGTGCAATAAAACCCGCTTCTTGTAAAGCGCATCGCCATCTATGACCATATTTATGCTTGCAATAGATGGAATCTCACGGGCAGTTGATGATCGTCGCCATTGACCCAACTCGTTATCAGCTTTTGTTTTGCAGAACTTGCTTATTGTCGATTTGTAACATAAAACTACGTTTACGCCACCTTGCTGGATTCACTATTCCGATTAGTGTGACTTTTTCGACTATCCCATAGTTTATTTGTGCATTCTCTGTCTTAGCAGATGTTGAGATAGCAGGAACAAAAGTGTCCTTTTTGCCGATTTCATTCGAAACGACTAGCGGCGTTCGACAAGGGTGTCCCATCTCTCCATTCTTGTTTAACTTCGTCATGGACGAGTTGATGGAAGATGCTTTAGGAGATCTCCGGAATGCAGGAGTCGAACTGGGAAATGGAGAGAAGCTATGTAGCCTAAACTGCGCAGACGACGTCGTGTCTTTTCGAGTCCACGGACCATGCACAACGCGCACTAGGTAGATACTCGAGTTCGGTTGCTCGGTTTGGCATGCGCTTTGCACTTTCAAAGTGCAAAGTACTGTTACAGGATTGGCCAAAAGTAGTGCCGAACTTGATACTGGATCGAGAGGAACTAACGATTGTGGACTGTTTCACTTACCTTGGTAGCTGCGTGTCGAACAATGGTAGCTCGGCAGTGGAGATAAACACGCGTATATCCAAGGCTCGGGCAGCTTACGCTAGACTGAAGCACTTGTGGCGTCGGTCTGATATTTTACTGAAGTTGAAAGGTCGTGTGTACTGTGCCGCAGTGCACTCAGTTCCGTTGTACAGTTGCGAGACGTTGATTATGCGTGTGAGCGACGTTCGTTGGTTAGAGATTTTCGACCATCGATATCTGTGTAATATGGCTAGGATTGGATGGAGTGACCGGATGAGTAAAGTGGAGGTCACGTGTTGTGTATGGCGAACATTCGTCTACCATATCGTGCCCCTTTTGGGTTCCTCCCAAGGAATGAACGAAACCATGTGGAGGTCAACAGATGACTTGGCAACGTGAAATGAGAAAATGTATAGCGAACTTAGGTAAAGTAAGTGTCCCACGTCTTCGCGGTTGGGGTCTAAAAGATCCATCAACCAATTGGCTGGAGACATTGAAGGATATGGCAGTGAACCGTGAACAGTGGCGATTGTGTTGTCATTTTCTATCGAATCAGAATGATTGAAAGAGCGCGTTTGTACAGTTAGACTGTTCCGTATGTTGGCTACAACAGCAGTCATATCTTTTCGCGCTTGTGTAGGTCCACCTCCTGTTCCCCTTGCACATTCACTCTTTTTATAGAAACGTTTAACTCTTTGGAAAAGGCATGGGCCAGTGAGACTTGCCTTGCTGTTTAACGCTGAACAATGATGATGATTGTTGCTGGTTTCGTTAATTATGTCCCACATTTCTTAGCTTTAGTCTATTTGATATGGTTAATTTGCAGATGTTTGCACTTATACTAGTTGGTAACTATAAAAATAACTTTATCTTTACTTCTCATACCGGAGTAACTGTAAGCTAGAGGAGGAGAAGGCTGCATAGTTTCAATCATTATGACTGTGTCATTTTAATATTTCATTATTGTGGAATTTTAACAGATGATTTAATTCAGAGGATATATGGGGTTACCTCAGACCACTCGTGATTCCTTGAACTCCGATATTTAATGAACGACATTTCTTGAGCAACCTAAATTGCGTTGTGCTTATTGAGGGTTACCGAAAACTGCCGGTTGATATCACAACTGTCTTGACTTTAATTGATTCTAAACTGGAGGAAACATGCTAGAACAACCGTGAGAATCAACTGCATTTTGCTAACTGAAAGATTTGTACTCAGTAGTATACTTTGAGCTTTCCGCAGTTCTTCAAAGAACAAATCTACAGTATTTGTTCTCTGGATGTTTGGGGAGACGTGCTTCTACGAACAACGTACGGTGGTTTAAAAATTACCAACATTTTAATCTTTCTGGTAACTGTGTGATTTGTTTGGATAAACTGATACAGAGACGATTTTCTACGTGATGACGGGTTTGTCAGGGTCAGTAGGCAAAGGCAGTACTTGCAGTCTTATCTAAATCTAATAATGACAAACATTCCCCGTAATTAGGCTTTCTCTCATTCACTTAATCTTTCGTTCCCCATTCCTACCCACTTCCGCTGACTGTCGTGTAATCTAGGGAAACAAAGGTGCAGTTGGCCTTCGTCTGACTTTGTACAATACGGCCATTTGTTTTGTCAACTGCCACTTGGCCGCCGGTGAGGCGAATCTAGAACGTCGGAATCAGGATTTCCAAGAAATCAAAAGAAAAATGGTCTTCGAACGTCGCGCTGATTCCAAAAATCCGTCTTTGGTAGATCATCTAACTATACAGTCTCACGAGTATGTCTTTTGTGTGATTGTATGTCAATCACTTGATTTTTTAACAATTCTATACGGTGCGAATAATTGGCCGATTGTCGTTCCCCGTCAGCTCCCACCAACTAACTGAGTGCAAATAGATTGTACCTCCTTCCTAGACTATCACGTGTACAAAGTCTCCCATTTCTAAAGTATACTCGTTTTAGCATGCCCGTTGCCAACTTTCGAAGCCGCAGATCAATGTCACGCAAGCCCAGGTAAATACTTGAAATCGATGTAGAAAAATGTAACATACAAGTCCCCAATGGTACACCACGTCCCTAATGGCAGTGGTGAACCCCTATGGCAACGAATGGGACCTGTTCATTCGTGAACACGTTCATGCGTATGACATAGATTCGTAGTTTGTTGTTGTAGTTGTTGTTTTACACAGCTGAACGTATGCGTAGAATGCATGATATCGGTAGCTAACCGAGCAAGGGAAATATTTTTGCAGCGAAATGGCCATGCACTGTTGAGCTTTGATCTTGAATCGTGGCACGAGACTCTTTGACTGTGGTTCAAGGGTTGGTAAACAACGAAAATTACTGCAGCCAAAAGTAACTGTCATGTTTTCATTCAAGAGGACGTGATTTGTGATGCGACAAAACACGTCTAAACACGCAACTTATCCGTCGGCCTGCAACGATGCTGCTTCGAGTGCTTATTTACTTCAGTCAGTAAAATCCTAACGGGTTTGTAATTTATTGGTCCATCAGAATTAATTTCAAATAATCCACAACTGCGTATACGTGGGAGTTTTAACTGACCCATGAAGTGTTATTGAAACTCGGTGGCTCAGTTTTTTTGATATCAGTCACAATCCCCTTGTCAGACCCGGGACAAAAACGAAATGTGAACTCCTTCTAGATGCATTTACGTTGCTTCACAATTTTGATGTTTCTTTCTTATAGCATTTGGCGAACTTCGACAAATTTTTGGGGCCTCGAAGCTCAGCTACCAGCGATAAGCCAGCGAAACGCAAATGTCAGTTGCGGAATTCGTAGATGAACAAAACCATTTATTCGGCTACAATGATTGGTGCGGCACAACAATTTAAGCTGATTCTGGTGTTCATGGTTTCATTTATTCAAGGATAACTTCCGGCATAGAATTTTAAGCAGACATGTTGGTCGGATTGCTCGCCGTTGCTATTAAGGGGGATTTCGTGACAACTGCCATATATTGTAAACCCATATGCGCCTAGCCTGAAAGAGCTCTACTGAGCAAATTTGATATCTGCTTACGAGTGTTGGTCGATTGTCTTGTTCACACAATTCCAGTCCTTGTCGCTGTAGTCTGCCCTGTTCAACAGTCAGCATTACCTTTCAATGAATTGTTCAGTTCCAGTTTCTTCCGCACGTTTTTCCTGCCTGGTTACATGTGAGCCGATTGCACTTAGTTTTATAATCGGTTCCTGAATCTATTGATTTATGCAAACTCCTCTGTTGTGTTTACATTCAACTTTAATCTCTACTTTGAAAGTCAGTTCAATCTAACAGTGCGCGTTCATAGCTCTCCGACTACTGATGACCGCTCCGGAAAACTTTCAGGTTGTGTTTAGCAATCTACCATTCACCATCCCCCGTGGAAAGGTTTTTCGAGCGAGTGATTGGAGAATTGTGTTTCAGTATGTTGGTAGTGCGGTTATATTGCTCAACCAGCTTTAGTTTACTGTCTGTTCACTCTACTCGTTCCGTCCGATAACTGAGTTCAATGATCCTTGTGCATAGCACCCCTCTGTTTGTGTGTATGTTGTGATTATTTGCTTACGCGTTTCAAGTTGTCCTTGACCAGCACACTTCCTTTCTTTCTACTTGTCTGTCTGGTTAACTTGATTAGACTCATATCTATCTTTTTGAACAAGATGATCCGGTCTGAGATGTAGTTTAACGTATGGTCGACTCTTCTCGTCTGCTTGTTTGTTTTTGAAAGCACAGATTTATCGTTTGTTGCAGCGAGTTCAGCGCTTCCCATTGTCACATAGACCAATGAAGATCGCTCATCTTCTTGTTTTACCATTGTCCCGCAAAGTCAGTCTGTTCTTTGGGATTTATCAATAGAATTTCTTCCTTTGGCCTCACCCTTGTTATTCAGCATTGTCTTCGTCTTCGGTGATTTGAATTATCGTATTAGTGGTTTGGACTCAGCTAAAGTTCGCGAATTGGTAGAATCGATGGATTACGACTACATTTTGGGCTTCGATGAGGTAAGGATCCTCTTTGCTCATCTTTCCTAATGTGGAGACCATTATTCGTTTCTACTCCCTATTCTCCCTTTTTTATTTGTTCACCATTATCGCATTGCGTACGTCAAAATGTGAGTCACGACTTCATTTGTATATAACGGATTTTTTCCCGTGACTCACGGTTGCAATGAAAGGGGCGTTTCCCATGGGTGCTTAAGCTTGTCACATGTGGAGGGGAACCGGGAACCGGTAACCATAACCGTGAAATTTGGGGTGATATAGAACCACGTAAGGTCCCAATGAATCAGGCCGGGCGACAGCGAATTGTATTTTGTATTTGGGTGTCATCCGGTCCTTTGTGATTTGTGCCACTTGATGGTTTGAAGTTCTCTTCGGATTTCCCCTTCCCTGAGTAGATCATTCAATATTTGCCGCACATGGAGCGCTGTGCTACTCGATGCAGTAGGAGTATCCGATGGCCAGCAAAATTATGAGTGAGTATTCTGTCCAACGGTCCCCTCTACGCCACAACTCGGTTGGTGGCGTTCCGTCAGCTTTGCTGGCCCGTGTGTTTTGCGGTCGAGAGTTGGAAGAGATTTCCGTAGTTAGCAGAAGCAGAAGTTGCTTCCATCTAGACTGCACCTTCTCACCGCCAGGTCTCACGGTCAGCATGTAAGATGCTCTCAAAATGCGAATGGGGTTCACGTTATGAATCGTTATTTTGCATCACCGGTAATTGTTTGGCGGCTAGCAAGTTACATCAGTGGGTTTGAAGAACCCCATCTCCTTTTGAATCGATGAATCTTACCACAACTGTCTTTGACAGTGAAGCTTCTTTCAAATGTCCCCAGATGTTATGTTCGGTGACCATTCTAGTGTTTTCGGTGCCGCAGATTTTATTTTTGCTATTAATTTTCCAGATCTTGCCTTTTTCCCAATATTTCGAAATTAACGTTATTTGGAACATTGCGCGGTTGAAACTTTTTATATGTCCGCGAAAAGATTCGTAAAAACTCGTTCTGTGATTGGCTATCCCACATATCGATCAAGGCCACCCAACAAGACTATATAAACGATAGAGCTCACTTGAATTCTGACTTGTGTTGGTGGGTCACTAATAAACACGCGGCAATACCTCTTCCGGGCTGAGCTAGCTTTTCGTATTACGCGCCGCTTACTGTTCCGTGTGGCTATTCATTCGAGGGAGCAGCAGATCTGTTCCATTCGTTGTGCGACTACAGGTTTTGAGTCTTGAGCTCGGACTTTTTGTGTCTCCAACCTCTCTGTGTGTGTTCGTGTCCTGCTAGACCACAGGCTGTGTGCTCCTGTGATATCGTACGCTGCGAGTACTTGTGTCTTGTGCTTCAGCGTGTGCTTAGATTAACCAAACTCGGCAAGATAACACCAAGTATGTGAGATGCCGCAGTCTTGTACGCTTCTGGGACTGATGAGTTCGTTCAGCTTATTGATATTTGAACGACCATGACTCGAATTCTTCGAGGCTCCAGATCACTAGCATGTAGTGACGCAGAGTAATGCACGTCGACCAGTAAAACAACAGTGTGTGTTGATAAATGAACACGTGATCTTGCTGTGAAGAATAAGTGAACGTGAGACGAGTGCGAGTTTGTATGTTAGCCCAGGGTTCAATTTACGATCGTCCTGTTTGTAAGAAATTGTTCCCAACACTCGCTTTGTTACGCTGGGGACATGGTGAACCTTTTGCAAACATTTTGAATTTTCACATACTCGATTGTGAACTGTTTGTCATGAATGGTTTGAGATGCGCATTCAAGACTTCTTTTTTACCTCATTTCCTGACTATCTGCTGAATCATGTAGTCATGCAGGAAATGATATATTACTCTGTAGCTGTTATATGTATATATATATAGCAATAAGTGTACAGTTGCTTTATATGCGTATGACGAAACCCCATTTCAATTACTCCGATAGTGCGTTCATTGCATCTGGACATCTCACCGCAGACGTTCATATGTGATCGATAGGTTGCACAATATATTTGAAAAAGAGTTGTTCACTTGCCATAGGTTATATTGACGGAAGCTAACTGAGTCACTCAGTCGATGGAAGCCGTTCTTTCGGTCACCGTTCTAGTCCAAATTGTGTCCCAGTGAAGGTGCAAAAGCGATTCCTTTGATTTTTGGGAAGCTCTGCGCTAGCTACGGTTGAATATTAATTACCACAAAAGGAATTCAATTGTTGTTCAGCGCTGACGTGAACGTTGAACTTTGTATACGGTCATTTTGTTCCCTTGACAATGTAAAGAAGTGGCAACAACAATGGGTTTGCCCCCGTTTGAGGGATAACGGTCAGACGATAAGCACTTGCGACTTTTGAGACTTGTCCTACTCCTCGCCTAGTGCTTCAGACTGAATAAGGTCACCATTTTTGTTATATTTTACGGAGACATTTCAGCGATCAGGAGTCAAAGAAGCCTAAAATTAGACCATGGAAATAAGTTTCTCATATTAGTTAGTAACCCTACAGAAAATTCTCCCATATACCAAATATATATATTGTGCAATGCTGCAGAAGTCGAATAAACATGTAACCCTTCATATATTCAGAGCTCAACATATCAGTGAATTTCATGTTGGTGATCGATTAGTTTTTCTGATGAATGCACGGCATGTCGTCGTTCACAGAAATGTGATTTACGGCGCAGTATTTTCAGCGGTGTTCTTCGACAAAATTGTGAATTTCATTGCGGTGGACAATGCCAGTTGTAATTTAGTACAGACATTGACATTCGTAATATTTCCTTGAAAAACTATTTTTCATAGCCATTCGAAAGCGCCTCCGGAAATTTGATTATTGTGCAGCATAGTCCACCGTGTCAAGTTTCTCTCGAGATTTGTTACCCCTGGTGAAAAGGAAATTATTCTTCAACAGAAATCTGTGATCATGGTGATATTCAGGGTTGAATCTATGTTATTCCTTTCTATCCACCAGGATGTCACTGAGTTCGAAAATTTGGGTTTTCTCCTGAAAAGGCTATTGAATATCCGTATGCCTAGTATCTCTTTGGATTCCAAATTCGAACGTGCGGTGGGATGTCAAAAGGAATCTTTATATTACCACCATGGTGGATCCGATTTTTGAACAGGTTGCCTGAAGTAGTAGAATTATTCTGTAGATTACTCGCATTACAGTCTCTCGCGTAGGTCCTCCTTTGTGCACTATGTCATACGTTTCTTTGTCAACAAATCCGTGTTTTATAATCCCAGAGACGTTGCTTGACTGTCTTGGACCAAATTTTGCTAGTAAAAAATGATTGATTTTTGTAAAAATAAAAGTTTGTTTTTTCCCGGCTGCAGGCAGAACTCTAATTTTCTGCCCATGAGTAGACCACCAAGACGTAATCATAACAACCACCAAGGTTTGTCATCATCATGTTCTTTTTCAATCCTATTTTGCCGTAATTCTTTAGCTAATCATACACATATATATGGTCAGTTATGACGGTGAATTCATAACGTGTCCTTGAAAATAGCCTTGCAGATTCCCGTTATCGTTATCCGTTTTCTCTCTAGTTGGCCAAGCAACGGTTAACTAGTCGCACTTTCGGTGGATTCTGTGAATGCAAAGTCACATTTGCTCCAACTTTCAAGTTTGATATGAACTCAAACGTTTATGATACTAGGTAAGTTTTCAAATATCATTGCGTTCCCACAGTGTCTGTTTTAATCGTGTATCTTCCCTAGTCTCAGTAAATCTATACCAAATTTTTCCAACATTGTGGATCTTATTTAGTCTTTCATTGTCTCAAAGGAAGCAAGAAAACGAATACTTAACCAGTTAGTTAGAAAATTTCTTCACAACTAAACTCAGTTAGTTTTTTAGTTTGGATTCTATGCGCTGAAGATTGCTTATTTTTTTAGTCGCTCAGGCCTAATGTAAGGTTCAAACCATTGCTACTGGAACAAACGAATTTATGCATGAGACTTGTTGTGGTCACTGAATAAGTTTAGGCGCCCACTTATTGTCTGCACCTGTGGCGAAAGGATTGTTCTCAATGTGATTTTGACAATAACCCAGCAATTTACATGAACTATTTCACGTTCCGCCCAAATCTGTCCTCATCTCATTTCTTCCACCTTTGTTCTCATTGTGCCACTACATTGTGTTTGATGTTGACTGATTGTACAGAACTAATCATAATCTTTCCTAGTTGTTTCATGAAAAATTGTACAAGTGAGATGAACTTGAAATCGGTGGAATGGGTTAGCCTAGTGAGTGTAGGAATGTATTCATTATTACTGATACCTCTCGAGATTAAGACATTTTCCGATCATGTTCTGGCGACTCATTCTGATTATTCTCAAAGCCAAGTTAGAATACATGCAGTTTTTGTCATTTTTACAGTTGATCAGCATTTGAATCTTTTACTTTCCGCAGTGAAAAAAACCGCATCCCGTCTTACTGTGATCGTATTCTGTGGTCCGGGAAACACTGCGAACCAATAGTCTATCGGTCACACCATGATTTTGTAATGAGTGATCATAAACCAGTCTCAGGCTACTTTAAAATTGGCGTAAGTTGCATACTTCTTTGCGTGAACCATCATTTTCCCGTTATACGATCTTCACTGCTTCTCCCTTCTCGGTACCTACAACGGGAAAATAATTTTCTCTGGTGATTTTTGTTTTCTCATTAATAGTTGGGATGTCTGTCTGTTATTGTTTAGCATGTGTCAAAGTTTGATTTATCAAGGAAAGTACAATATTCAATCTGCTTCGTCGGATTTGTTAAGAATTTTCTTTACTATTTACCACAGAACGTGCAATAATCGTAGTGCCCCTAACTCACGATTGTAAAATGTATATTCTTCAATTGTCAGGTCCATGGGGCTTTCACTCAACGGTTCGTTAGGCCTCAATGCCGTATGCCACATCCTTCGTCCTTATAGCACCTCGTTCTTTTCACAATAATTGATTCCATTAGTTACTGATGACTTTTTCGTAAAAAGTCATTGTTCCAGTCTGCTAATCAATGTTAGGTAGCGTGTTTAGTCGTCCGCAAGTCCTCATCAGTCTTGGATAACTAATTGTGAGTCGCATAAGATACACTGGTCCGCCGATTCGGGAACGGGAATGACCTGGAACTCTCACTTACGAATCAAAATCCATGTTGGGGTTTTGCTTTCTGCAGCCAAGATTGAATGAGCCTACAACTATCTCTGACCCGGTTTGAACCGCTGTACGCAAACTGTCTGCTTTGAGTGAACAATATCGGACGATTCCGAATCATCTGAGTGCTCTCTCCAGATTTAATAAGACAGGTTCCCGCACATGTGATGAGCTGTTTCGCACACGAATTCCCGTGTGAATTTATGTCGAACTTGATGCTGGAGGTAAATCCCACTTATGTGCTACTACCACATCATCATTAGTCATCCTAAGTAGCTATGTAACAGAACTTTGATGGTTCTCACAATCTTGCGTAAGCCTAACATTTGCCAGATATAGCTTCTAAAATCTGTGTTCGAATAAACCATTTTTTACACATAGTTGTTCGTTCAAACAATAACGGTTGCTCAATCATATTTTCTCACTACGGCCGATACGAAAAATATCGATTATGCACGCATATATATTCGACCAACCCTTACACCTCCTGACTCATGCATGTTTGGTCGGCTAGTTAGTGTATGCACTAAAATTTTGAGAATGATGAGATTTGTGGTAATGGTTCCAAAAGTCACTAGCGCTCTACTTAAAGATCATATGGCTAAAGTGAGAAATTGAATGTGAAGTATTGCAAAACTTTTCCAGTTACTTTGTTTCCAATCATCCAGTGAATGTTTCTTATGGACGTCTTGTCCAACTAGATCTACAATTTAATATTGGCGTGCCCTTTTCTTCGCATGCTGGAAGCCTGGGTGCTTCCGAACATACGTTAATCCATTGCATGGAAGACCGCTCCAGTAACCATTATCTCGACTTTTGATGTCGTTCGGTTGCATAAAAGTTCGCTACTTCAGATTTGGCAACCGTTCTCGTTACCGCTTTCCAAACCACTTCACCGAGAGTCTGTCTGTGCGTGTGCGTAATATTACGAGCTACTCAGTTTAAATATTGGCACCAGTGATTGAATTTTGAGGCGTTACATCATCAAAGCTCAACCTTGCGTGATATCATTCTAAAACTCGAACCTAGTAGGCATCATTTACCACTCTAAACCACCACGATTCATATTCAGTGTCGATTATCAATGCCCACTGCGTGAGGCACACGACCTCGATAAAGTGCAGGATATCGCGCTCACTACAGGCGAAATAGTGATAAAAGCCTAGAAACATTCTGTGTGCGTGATTACTTACTGTTTTAAATATTTGGGCACATGTTTATATATGCCTAATCACTTGGCGGGATTCAGTCATTTCTTAACTTGTCAAATTATTGGGCTGAGGCTGAAATGACTTGGCCTCAAGTTCTCTCTGAGAATCGGCCACCAGGTTAGCGATTAGCGATTCATAATGTGAGTTGAAGCCCGCTAAACAAGCTAACGCGGACCCCTCAGTATTCTCGTTTGTTTTCTTTTTCTCTCATGATTTTGATGGTACTTAATTTTTTAAGATTTATACTGAACGTTCATAGTGGTGCCTGCTTATGCTAATACTAACGTATTTTACCAAATCCGTCCTTAGTTCAGTACTAACTGCATAAAAATCCTTACAATTATCGTAAAGGGATGCCTGGAAGCCATTCTAAGTGGACTTACAAGCTCCTAGCCCCTCCCTCAGTGGTATCGATTTGCCCTTGACTTCATGCAGTCAGTATCGTAGCATTCTGATGGAAACCAATGTCTCTCTGGGGATGTTCCATTCGACCTCATGAATTTTCCGGGATAACTAGTCGTCCTTTAATTAAACGCAGCGTATCTGTATTTCCTACAGTCGTTTAGGCTTGGAAAAATGACCGTCTATCGTTACTCCACACTCCAGTCTGTTACCGTTACCATTTTCACCTACGATTTGTTTTCCCGTATCCGGTGCCTATTTCTAAGAATAGGATTTCAATCTTACTTTCGAATGTTTTTTTTTGCTGTGTCGAGACTGGTATGTGTAACAGTCTGGGACATCCCGTCGTTTGTGCCCAATGTACGTTTATTCTCATCGTTTCCGTTTGTTTCACTTTCTTAATCGTGCTTAAAATTCAGCCGTAGATCGCTTGTATAGATGCTATCCGACTTAACTGATTGTGTTGTGACAAACAGATTTGCTGGTTTGTTGTGTGCGCCCGCGGCTCATCAGTCCAATGAATTCTTCTATCAGCGTGTTGAGTCCTTGCAGATTACCTATAACATCGAATCAGCACCCACCCGATTGTCATCGGTTCTCATAAAAAACTATTCTGTGTCATACTTGTTCTCGCTTTTTCGCCGGTGCATGCAAAATGACCAATAGCTTCTCGTCACCTTCCATCCTCGTTGATCTTTTGTGTAATTGTTTTTCCTCACACTTTGCTAATAAATATCGTTTTACGGCTTAACTGTTTGCCGCATGTTTATTAACAGGCCAGACGTGTCAATCGGACCCTATTTCAACGAGCCTATGAGGCTGTTGTACGGAGCCAAGATCTGGTCTATAATCTGTCATTACCACAAGCACAATTAGACAATCAGGAGCTAGAATTTGGTCCTGTTCGATTTTACGAAGTATGCCAGCAGTCGGTCACTTTGACCAATACGGGTTTGAGTGACTTGCAGTATAATTTCCGACGTGAAGGTATCGCGGATTTCCCTGCATGGTTGACTATCAGTCCGGAGTCGATGGCGGTTGAAAAAGGTAGGTCAGATTTCCTGGAGCGTAGTAGATATTCGGTGGTGTATTCCTCGCACCCGATACCAGTTGACATGTGAGAGTTGATTTTGATATGCTAATTAGAATAGTTTCGGTCAGTTGACTGTGCATCACATAAGTTGACTTGTTGGTATGTTGTCTTCCAGTTCATATTGAGACCAAGCCTAACACTTTTTTTCGAGTGACGGTCTGCAAAGATGTAGAAATCGCTACGGTGAATCCATTGGAGCCACTGTATCCAACTCGGTCATATTGTGGCCGAGTAAATTCACCCACGTTCATCTGGAGTGTGTGCGTGCGTGTCACACCTCTGTCGATCACGAAATCATCCATCTCGGTAGAGAGTTTGATTCTGGTACGCAACTCATAGTATCTTACCTGTTCACCACCACTTAAATGAGCCGATCCCTTAGTTGTCTGAGGACAATACGTCTAAACAGTCGTAGCCCACAGTCCTCCGATCTCTGTGCTACCAGTTTGAGAGACCGTCACATTGAACTGCAAAAAATAAAGGTTCGTGAAGCCGTCGATTAAAAATGTGAGAACCAAAGGCTAGTTGGCGCGCTTATGTCGAGCGCACCTCACCAACCTTGGAGTATTACTAGTGACTGCTCAGCACTCGCACGTCCTTGGGGTTGGCACTGTGCGCGTACGAGAATTACATATGAATGTGGAATTGGCACTGACTCGAACGGAAAACCTTTTGCTTTGATTCTAGAATGGCAGTTAGCAAAGTCCATTGTGTTGTATCATCAGTATTGCAAGGGTTATCAATACGTTCATCTCATGAGTCCGCAATACTGATGTTGTTTTACCGAACTCCGTCTCAGCTGATCCGATTTGGTTGCTCATTGGTTGAGATTTCGGTAAGAAACCCAAAATCGCGCCCAGACCAGTGCGTTTGTTTGAGCGCGATGGCCGCTTTTCGGGAATATACAGGTGCTGGGAGCAACTTTTTATAGATTAGTCCGTTGTTTAGTAGTCTTTGACCATCCATTAGTCTTTGGATGTTGTTTCCTGGCTTCCTGCTGTCTTTTGCAGTTGTGGCGTGATTTGGGATGGACCGCCATTGACTCTATTCACACCGCACTAGAAAGTAACCTGACCGGCATCATCAATTCATACGGGGTACCCCCGTTTGGTTATTCGTTATTCAAAACTGTGTGAATCCGCTCTAGGCCAAGCTTGCTAAAAACAGCCCCATGTTACTAAATGATGATCACTGACTAATAAGTGATAATAGCACGCCACCAAAGGATGAAAAGACCTGTGATTTTGCTAACAATCTCAGTTTCTTAATAGCACCGATCAGACCTATTTGGAAACGATGCGCCCATGTTCTTAATATGAGAAATTGTCAATACAATCGAGGTTTTGAAAGCCCATTTCATCCCGTCGATGTGAGTGAATGGCCCCCAGAGATTGTGATAAGCAGCGCCCTTGTGGCGTTATATGATTCCTTTTGCCGTTAGTATAATCGTTAAATTTGTTCGCTTGTAAAACTTTACGTTTGAAAAGATTTGACCTTATCTTGCAACGATCAATCAATGGTTTATTTCGCTAAAACAAGGAAAACTTTCGCTTCCTTAATTTTCTTTTTCAAAAATTTAACCAAGCCGCTTACTGTTTTCACAGGCGCATCGGTTCAAATCAACGTTGAAATATTTGTCAAACCGGAACTTGTCGCCTCGCTGAACAGCGGCGACAACAAACTATCCACAATTGTTGTCCTACGTCTGAACGGCGGGAAAGATTATTTTCTATCCATTAGCGGTCAGTTTATCCCCACCTGTTTTGGTCTACCGCTTCGTTTGCTACTATCTTTGGAAACCGCCCCTGTTGCCTGGTTACCCGTTCAAGAACTTCAGAAAAAGGTGAACCTCCTTTTGCACCTGTTTGATGCGCCTCTCTCTATGACTGTTTGTTTCTATCTTCGCAAAATCTTCCATTGTTTCTCTATATTCTTCCAATGTCATAATATCTCATCGACCGAACTTTCGGATCGTGTGATCATCTGACGTTCGTTCATGACTGAAAACTGACCGGAGAGTCGGTTGCTGTGACTAAGTCGTTGGTCGCAACAGATTGGTGATTAGTAATTCATCTATTTGCATAACTGAATTTCCACTTACTGCGGATGTTGTTTCTTCATCATGTCGATATCCTTTCGCTTAACAGATTTTGGGAAAAATCCTCTCGTAGTGGTCACTGGCATGAGCTTTGATTTGATTTTTCCGAATGATTTGTCATGTAGTGTTAACATCCAACTGGCCATTAAAAACCTTGGGAGCACTGTACAGTTGTTTCATACTTGTTAGTAATCACCAGCAGTGCATACTCACTGAGCCGGACATCAACTCTACAGGATACAGCGCCCTTATCCGTGTCGTTTTCAGTGGTGAGCTGGATGTTAATGCTGTGCGTCGATTCACTCGAAAAAGTCACATCTTCTGAAACTTCAGTCTGGTAGACACGTTGCTCTGTACTCCCCAAAAATAATCACAATTTCATTCGCAGTGAGTAGATCAGGATGATGGTAAGTAGAGCGCAGTGTGAAATCTTAGTTTACTGCTGTTTTCCCGATTTATTCTGGCACAAAAACTCGGGATTTGCTTCAAATGAGGGATCGCCTTTGTTATTTTCCAGCGCAGGTTTTTTATCTTAACCAATGTGGCGCATAAATAAGAAACCGAAATTTTCCCCGAAGTACATCATGACTTCGTTGCGATCATTGAGCGAACGCATGGACCCAACACCCATGCACACTGTCAGGAGAGTATCGTGGTGCGCACATCTGATGGGAGACGATAACCATGAAGCTAGCCATGTGCTTCTGGGAATTTTCTGTTTCTTCGTCCATACTCGAAGCTTTGTACAATGAAAGTGGAGATTAAATACCACGCATCCTCTTAAGCTTAACCTGAATTAAACAACGAAAAGCTTTCCATGAATCACCGTAAAGATTGCCCAGCAAACTTGTCTTCCCAGTGGTTCAAGTGAAATCGTAATGCAAAAACGAACAGGCAACTAATTCCAGCGGAAGAACGAGCAATCGCATACCGCGACCCTTCCCACTGTTGCCGACGTTAGGGTAGCTCAATGCGTGAGCGCATAAAGCAGGATGCTATTCGGTCTCTCAAGTCAATAATATTCGATGACAAACACGTAGGGATAGAGGAATTGTACTGTTTGGGTTATTGGTTTCCTTGAACAGGATGTATCACTTGGGTCATTTTCAAATTAGCTCAGCGAATACGACATGTGCTGATCGGAGTTGCATAGATGTTCTTAACAGTTCTGGTTCTCAATTCTGATGGATTAGTCCGCCTCATATACCGATACCGTGAGATTTGCCTTTGTAAGACCCTCACGTTCGGCTTAGAAGTTCGTCAGTAAAATAGCATTGCAAGTTGTCCCAGAATACCTTTGTCGTCTATTTGATGGAAGTTAGAAGTGCCCGCGGTCGCATACATTACATGCCAAAAGCATCCCCTCCGAACCCTTGGACGTGAGGGCTTTGTTGTATCGCGGTGAGTGTGAAGTTGGCGTACAACGAGAGGACGATGTGTAAATGCTATGTTGTTCTATTGGTTGTTTTCATTAGTGACAAGATGTGGCAGACTAGGACTTCTAGGTAAACGTGTCTGTCTGGCAGTGACATCTCGATAAGCCTAATCGACCGATTTTTACGTCTGATTTGTGCTGCAGACATATTGGTCTTATCGTACGCGAACTACCTACGGTAACGCTCTCAAGGTGCGATCATTTTTATTGTGTTAAGGTTTCTCAAAAGTACAACCTTTTTGGAAAAACGATATCCTATAATTGAAGGGTATTATTTCGACTTATTGTCCGGTTTTTTCTTAGCGTGTCTAGAGAATAGTGGTACATTCAGTGGCATGGTGTATATTCCATGTAAACTAGCATCTTAACCAGCGTGGAGCGTAACCTGACGTGGTCTTTCTTAATAAGAAGTGCAAAGCCAAGTATGATGTTCAGTACATGACGATGTCACTCGGTTTTTGGTCCGGAACTCATGTTTTCCGGTAGTATAACAACATGGTCGATAGATCCTAAAGTGGAGTTACTCGCGGCCTATCAAAGTGGAGGCCATGAAATCGAGAAATATTGCTCCCCATGAATTTGAGAGACACCAGTAACTTTTACTTAGTCTCCATTTTTTCCAACAACGATTGTTTGCAGTTTCACAGTAATTGCATGGTAATATCTTTTCAACTTTTCCCCTCTTATGTGCGCAGATCAGGGAAGTCAACTCACAGTCTCAGAACTCTAATCTCAGCCCACCTACAGCGAATGAGCCACATCCATTCCGAATCCCCAAGGAACTTTTTCGTCTGGTTGACTTCATCAGTGTGCATTTGACCGAGGTGAGTGTGTAACAGCCTCTTTCTTCCTGTATATTCTATAAAGCATTTGTCCAGTGTAACGTAATCCACCATTTTCCTGTTACTCATATCCAGCAGCTTAATTTGGCAAATTTCGCAATCTCACCAACGCCCTTAATGCATTCAACCGTATTCTTTTTCTGTACACCAACAGTTCGTTTCGGTCACCAGCAGTCTTTGTTTCATTGGATGTGCTGTGCTTGCTGTTTCATTCTCATTGCTGTCAGTTGCTCTGAAAATAAGAAATAACAGAAACCGATGGCGTTCGGTGTGAAGAACGTTTTTCGGAATGGTACCTTTGAATTAGTATATTGTACCACTCGCATCTCTGGTCTCCGCTGTTGTCCAAACTGTCATTTGCGTATGCCAGAAGCTCAAACATGGAACGGCGAATGCATTCCAATCAGTCGCCGGGACGGCGCTAACCAGATTCCTTAAATTTCGCTAAGATGGTATTCAACGCCCGAAGACAGTTCTTCCTGAATGGGGAGACAGACGGCTTGATCCTACTGCTGTGGAGAATATCTGACCAGCTAATGGGAATCCGCACACTTCTCGATTGTACATTGTTCTCCGACACCCGTGCACCAGCACACGGCTGTGGTGAAGCCCTGTGGGTGCTTTTCCTATTGCCAAAGGTACACTCCTGAAAATCCAGTAAATACTGAGGACTTTCTAATTAATTGATTAATTAATTAATTGGCCTGATTAATTGATTGATGGCAAACGGCAACTCGCTCTCGCTTGACTCCTTTCCACACCTAACCTAATGAGACCTTATGTGGTTCGGTTTACCTCGAAGTTTCAGGGTAATAGTTGCCGGTTCCTCCCCCGTACAGTGGGCCTTTTGGCTATGGGGCGTATGTTCACCAAATCGATTTATCCCAAACAAGCATGTAGTCATGGTCTCCTGGGCAGTGGCACATGGCTGTACATTATCTCCACTCGTTTCGTGACTTGATTCGACCGGCCCTGTCTTTATTTTTGTTTACTATCCGTTCGTGAGCTTCTGATTCGGGTTAAACCAAAGAACCCATTGGCCATCGTCTCGCTTTTTTAGGTTGGAATAAACCGATTTACGCCTCATCATTTTTTCCTTGTTCGTATTCTTTTTTATACCGTTTCCCATGACAGTATATGATATGTATTCAGTTTGTGTAATATAGATGCATATGATACTATATATATATATATATATATATATATATATGTCTTACCAGAATCTAATTTGTCGCGTCAGGAGTGTGCATGGAAGCTCTTCGCGAAGAGTCCACAGAAGAACCACACCTGTAATTCGTTGATAATTCTTTGTCAGTTGGGCTGAGCCAACCTTAGGAATGAAGGCATAATGCCCCCAGAATATACATATGTATATATAGAAATTGTAGTTAGTACCTGGATGAACAAAATTTTGCCCAGGACCACACGGCCGGTTTCGCTGTTATTGTCGCTCGTCAGGTATGAGTACCTGGTACTCTTATCCAAACATCCTTATACTTGTAAACTCCGAATTGGTATGTCTCACCAGAATCTAATTTGTAGCGTCAGCAATATATATTTATATATACTATATACATATATATATATATATATATTATAGCATCAACCACTGTACAAGTTCATGTTACTGGTGTTCAGCAACTCATACATGGCCGCTGCGCTTGCCATCTAGCTTGCTTACTACATCGCTTTGTGTGATCAGAATGGCGTCTTTAAGGGAATTTCTTATCTTACTTTCTGTTGGATGGATATAAACATTGAGATGAATCGATTTCTGTTGGTCTTTTTATGTGCCAACACCCTTTTATTATGTGTATGGTGTTAATCTCTACAAATAATCTTACTGTAAAGGGATTCTAAGGGAATCAGGCATGTAAGAACCAGTTTGCTGCTTTTGCTTACAATAGACGTCATTAAATTCAGTAAGAAGACAGAAAAAGGGAGTGGTTCGTAGTTTGGTAATCAATGGGGAGATGGAGATTTGGAAGCTGGAGGTTTGGCAACTCGGGCTAACAATTTGATGAGAACAGTTAGCCTTCCGTATAGTAGGTAAGCAGAAAATAAAGCAGGAAGAGGGGCTGTCGAGGTAACCTCGTTAGAAAAAAGTCGAAAATTGCGACCGTTCATAATTTCTACACCTTGTTTTTTTCTCATCCACTTATTTGAGCCCTTCGGTTTTTTTTCTGTTTGTGTTCGAATCTGGTTTTGTGATACCCCCGAGTAGGTTCTGTTGAAACACTAACGGAAACCCGTGCAGCTTGAATCAAGATAATTTGTTGGCGATGTCCTAAATTCAACGTTTTCATAGGCTGTGAATTGGTGTTTCTCCCAAATGATTATCGTTTTTCCCGCTTCAGTCTTTATGATGTGCATTGGAAGAGCAATGCCCCATTGCTATCAGAGCCCACTACACGAGGGAGAGAAGTACAATCATGACCCTGAAACTTGGGGTGGCTTCGAGCCATACAAAGTTTCACTAGGTCAAATGTGGTGACAAGCTGAGCGATAGTGAACTGTCATCTACCACCACCAAAGTGACCGATGTATCTGCCATTCCCACCCCTGACCATTTCGCGGTGACCATCGCTAGTTTTTAACTACCATGGCAGACGAGTCGTAGTGGTACATCTTTTCTGCGTCTGTAACTCTGGGAGTCTTTGTCTTGGGGTTGTTTCAGAGGCATAATCAACCCAAGATAAGCGTTGTTTGAGTGGATTAAGTGTCTGTTATTCCCGAAAGAAGTCAGGTTCAAATCCCAAATCCCTTCGGTTGCTTTGGTGTAAGATGGCGTTTCACTGTTTCCCGTCTCGTTACCACACCTGACCTCGTGTAATTTTTTATGGTTCTGTACCACTCCAAGTTTCAGGATCACGTTTGTCCCCCTGCCCCATAGTTTGGTGGGCTCCATCGGAAATGAGTCTCTATCCCACTGTACTTATAGTTCAGGTATGCACTTGAAAAACACGCACAGTTGGGCAGTTAACTTTACGAACGCGGCGTTATTCTGCGCCGATTATCTGGTGCCCACGAAAGAAGTACTCGTGAGAATGAATCCAGTTTCCGACTCGGTCGATTGTGTCGACCTAGTATTCACTTGTTGACAAATTACAACATAAACAGTCCTTGTAATCCATGATCTCTGTATTTCTTGATCTGAAAGCAGCGTTCCACTCAACCGATTGTGCAACTTTTTGATGTTGTCCCTCGTTGAAGGCTGTACCAGAGAAGTCGGTTTCACAGCCGAAGCGAATTTCGTACTTAGGGCGATGTTACACACATGTTCGTCACAAGAAATAATGTTCTTTAGGTTTGTCCCACTCTCCTACCTTCGCAACTTCGTCATTGAAATGGTTATAGAGATGGTCCTATCCTCGTGTGAGAATAGTAGAATAGAATAGTCTGACTTAGAAAGTGCGGACGATGTTGTGTTTTCCTAGTGAAGATCCCGGTAAGTTGCAGATTCTTCTGGGTCGTCTAAGCCACTTTGTGACTATATTTGTAGTATCGCATCAGTTGGTCGGATGAAGCATCTTCGCGCACATAGAAGACTCGGTTGGCATTCACTAAATTGAGGCATCTGTGGCGACTGCCTGACATCCGATTGTCGATCTAAGACCGACTTTGCACGGCAACAATGAGGTCGTTGCTATTATACAACTCAGAAAAGTGGCCCTTAAGGGCAGATTTGCGAGGACTTTTAGTGTTTGAACATTCTTGTCCTCGCAGTACTGGTAAAATGTGGTTAGACGTAAGGCTGTGGGTCCTAGGAGTCAGTCCCTAGAACAAACATTGAATCAGAATAAATTGAGCCGGTTGGGACATGTTCTGCACTTGTCCACTAAGCGCCTGACTCGTATGCTGTTTTCCGAGGCCGGCGGTGGTTGGAAGATAGTTCGAGGTAGCCAGTCAATAACAAGAGAAGAATGTGAGTACTTTGATCAGTGAGCTGGATGGTGCAGATGCAGCTGGGTTTCTAGGTTAAGATCCATGATTTCTCCCAAGCAGTGGTTGGTATGGCTCAGTGCCGCAGTCACTAGCTTTCTTGCCTCCGAAATCTGTTCTTTGGATTTTTGTACATGTTATTTAACAATAGATCTTGCATTATTCCTCGTTCATTATTCTCTTTTGAGTAGGTGGTCCTGTGAGGTAGTAACCAAAGCCAAAACACTGGTACAAGGTTCATGGTTGCAAAGTATGAAGCTGAAATTTAACGGATTCTAAAATGATAAGCGTACGCATTCAATCATCGAGCTGTTTTAAATGTAGCCCCTGGTTATTGGTAATACAGGTGGTTGCTCATTACATTTTTGATGTTTGGTTACAGTTGTAAACAGCAGATAGTGCTCGTGTATTGATGGCTTACTTTGCTATCTCGTATGCAACGTCAGTTTCTCTACACGCTAGCATCATCACTTTTTCCCCTATTTGCAGCCTGAACTCTTCCGTCAATCCGGGCAGTACGATGATGTCCGTGTGATTCGCGATATGTTGGATACCACTACGTGGAATGTCTCATTTCGTGAGCGATGATTCTGACTTAGCCCCTTCGGTTTATTCTTGTCTCGATTTCTGATTTTGTTTTTTCTTGTTCCAAGCAGTTCAGAAGTGGTCCGCCATCTTGTGAAATAGTCAATGAAATTAGAACATTTTTTTCAGAATCATTAAACTTTTGATCTTACATTATATGCTCGTTTGTTGTGCACGACCAACAAATTGTTCAGTATTGCGCACTGCGATGTGAGGTCAGGCGTGGTGCTCGTGACGTAATTCTATTAAAAGGCCATTCGTGAACGCGGACTAGAATTTTAATGCGTTATTGTCTGTGATGGAATTAAAATTCGACGATAGCCTTGCTGCTGTCCGGCTACCACGTCTGATCTACCTTATTTTACTCTGTTCCGTTCCGTGTTTCAGCGATGTGTTCGTCAGTTCTTGTTAATACAGTGCTCCATAAAAGTTGTAGAGTAAGGCTTGATCGCAAGCGTTCATTGTCCAGGCTTCATCTTGTAGAGACTTGTGATTCTGACGTCGGTGAGCGACTTGAGTCTTCGACTGTTTGGTTTTCAGCCGAGTAAACGTTTTGTTTGACGTGATTTACTCATGAGTAGTAGTCCTCCATAGACGTTAGGGTCCACTACAGAAATGAGAGGAGACTGGCAACCGTGACCCTGAAGCTTAGAGTAGCATAGAACCATATAAGGCCTCAGTAGGTAACTATCCTATCGATTCATTGCGGTATCTCACCTGTTGTTCCGTTTATGATTTTCATTTTCAACATTGGCTTCGTTTGGAGTTCACCAAATCCCCTGCGAAGTCCAGAGAAACGGTATTGGTGTATAGTTAACGATATTTCAGTGGCGAGAAAACCTTATACTTTCACTATTAAAATCCCGCATCCAAACAGTCGAAAGGTATCATTCTGTGAAAAAAAACAGTTTTACAATCCGCAGCCAAACCCAGAGGAGTGGTGCTTTTCGCTTATTCGAGCTTCTGGTCTAAAATCTGGAGTTGTATCTGTCGTTTATAATTCGTTTTGCAATTTCTATCCTTCTGGAGACGACTCGAACATAGGCGTTGGATCGATCGAACATATCACCGGATTCAACGGTGTTTGTAGTATCCTCCGCATACGCATCCTCACATCATTTTTATTGAAATGAATATATATATATATACATATACAGCACATACCTGTTTGCAGATAAAGTGATATCGGAAACTGGGAGTACCATGAGAGAAAGGAGAAAACCACCCGCGAGCTCCGGTTTTCACTTCCACTTCGTCAGTTACCTATGGAGATCCGTGGACCCTCTGTGGGCTTGGAATTACTCAGTTCCCCGAACCATGTTAGAAGGTTGACCTAGAAAGGTTTATTCCGAGCGTTTGACCAAAGACGATCTGAGTATCTCGTAACATCGAGCGAACTGGTGACTGATTGTTCAGTTCGCATTTCCTCTGAATAAGGTCCGACATCATCAGTGCCGAGAATACTCCTCCACTACGGATGCCGATAAGCTTGGTGTTGAATATTTCTTGCGTCGCCTGTGGACCGTTTGTTATTAGAGTTTGGTGTATGGGGTACTTTGGGGCAATCGTGAGCTGTTTGAATACCTTGAGTGCTTGATCCATCTCTGCATCTCCGTAGATCTCTTCACAAGACCGTACTGCTGGCTGGAAAGCAATCTGGTGCTCAATTGACGTTGCTTTCCTGCCGTGAACCATTTACCATATAGTCTTATCCTCTCAATCCGGATAATTCCCTACGATACAAAACTTATCTGATGCTCCAGATGAGTCTGGATTACGTCACTATGGCTCAGTGGACACGATTTCCGGAATTATACTATCTTGTGGGCCAGGGTGTCGCTACTAACCATCGCTGTTTTTCTGTTCTTTCGCAAACTTGCGTTGGCCTAGCTTCACTTGTGGCGGCACCAAAACTGTAACAGTTAGCAAGAGGAAGACTCAGTAGTGACCAAGATTCATTCAATCCTGGCACATTAGTATAAGAGTACAGAACTATCAAGACGATGATTTACAATCCACTCGTCCATGGTGCTACACTGCTCTGCGGTTTGTCGGCCTTAATAAAGTTCGTTAGAGTAGAACAGGAGGAGACTGCTTTGTCCCATGGGCCCTACGTCGCGATGCCAGTTTTGAAATTTTGCAGCTAATAGTCTTCCGGGCATAGGCTGTTTGGGATGCACGGTTAGGTGGCAGCATTTCGGGAGGCCTCCTGGGAGCCTAACTACATCTACTCCCGACCTCAGCGAGGCGTTTGGAGGCGATCGTCGAGATTTTGTATACCCAAAGTAGTATACTCATCAAAAAGTCTTTTGTGAATAACCGCAGCTTCCGATGGCTCAGACTTAATTAGGCAGTTGTCGTTTCTCAACATTGATAGTCCCCAGCTCCAAGGAAGCTATCACATTAATACAAGAGCCGTCCAATTGGAATGGGAATACGGTCCGAATCGATGCGTAATGCGCAAAGGGGAAACGAAAGTGCACGCAGCAGCGCCTTATATGATAAGCCGGAAGAAACTCCTGTGTGCAGCGTCAACGCCTCGCTCACGTTCTCCCTGAATCCACAAAATTGGCCAGTAAATGCCGTCAGATGTATGAGTTGATATCATATGGTTATTTACAATTCACAACTAACTTTTCCATGGGTCGTGATAACAATTGTCGAGAGACTTTTTATGCGGGTTTACCCGATAGTCTAATGTGCATATTGACCCGTTCTCCTGGGGCTTAGTGGAAAAACTTAGATCTCAGCTAGAGGTGATCACTTGTACTGCTTCTTCTGCCCCGTAACCTAAACCTTTTGCGTGGTTCAAAGAATTAGATATTGAAAAATATTTTTCCATCCCTGTCCTGGCAGTGAAGCTCAGATACTCAAAATCTCAAACTATCGGATTCAGCTCTTCTACGCTCTTTTGTTTAATTTGGCAACCTGTGGTTAGTTGGCCTCACCTATCTGGACACTTTTGCATTATGACAGAGGCAGGCTTCGGAGGAATAATAAATAGTAGAACTTAATCCGGTGTTGGTTTATCACAATGGCTAGTTTTTCTTCACATTCTGTTGTTGTTGTCTCCATTGCCCTATTCGTTTATTATTATGCCAGCACTGTTAGATATCCGCATGGGCAATTTCATCACGTGTGCTCTCCCGTTCCTTTTCATTGTTTTTTTTAACCATCTGTTCACTTTTACCAGCCGATACTGTGTCAGTTCACTCAGCCGCATTCTGTCTTCTAATCTTCCTGAACACTTTGACCGAGGCGGTAATCCCACAGAAGTTTCAAGCTCTTTGTTTAGAATCGGCCGGTAGTTATTCAGCAGCAGTCAAAGTAAGCTTTCATATTTTACTGGCTAGTTTCACTTTCATTTATGATTTACACCAGTCTCATTACTTATCAGTGGAAGGATTAGTTTTCCACTTTGTTTGTACACGTGATCTTGGGGATCCCGTTTAGTACATTACTCCGTAGCTTCTTTGCGATCAGTTTTTCAATGCAGCCACGAACACGGAGGGGCAGTCAGGTCGGATGCTGTGACTGGGATTCTCATATTTTTCTTGGGATGTGAACTACACACAAAGGTACTGGGATCCCGTGCTTGATCGTGATTTGTGTGAAACTGGAATTCGGGACATTCATGAAGCTGGTTCATCGACACACAGAAGATAGCTACGTAGACATAGAAACGTATTTGGTCTACACAGTTCAGTACATTTTTGGTTGCTTTGATGCATCACCAAATAATAAGAAAAGGAAAATCGTAATCTCATTAGTCAGGGGAACCACAAGGAATCGGAAAAATTGGGAATGCGCAAATACCATTGACTTTGGAATCTAGCCGTATCGCCCGAATTCTCCAACCTCCTCTTTGGTGAATCTCGTCAACACCAACCTAGTTCGGCTTTTAACACCCCTTCCCCATCCTGATCCACTTTTCAACCATTAACTACCTCGAACAGCAGTGTGTGCCGAGGCAATCACTCAGTATACACAAGTGATACATGCGCCGACCACCCTAATCTATCCAAATTTATACGTCCAACTTTAGCATCGTTAATAAAATGCTTCTGTCATACTCTAACAGTGCTACGAAAACATCGATATTCAACTACAGAAAGTCTTTCAACACATTTTTGTCCATAACAGTTATGTTTCTGAGCCGCATAGCAGGACTGATCTGACTGCTGCAATGTAAACTCCATCTTTGATCGACAAACGGATATTGTGCCGAGGTCATGGGTGTCTCACATCAGTAAATACCACTCCAATCTTCCATATACGCGACGACACTTCAACCGATACACGACCACTAAAAGAGAGATGACTGTTGAAGTGATAATATTCACTTAGCCTAACTCCTTCGCAAGAACAAGGTTTGGCTTCAAGCCAGTACTGTACTGCCGCAGTATTTTACGCTTTGAAGTTGTGAAACGCATCCCGACACCATCGTTCAGGCGGTCGAAGACATCCTGCAAGTCACCTGAGTCTTCGTTTCAGAGCGTCACATAATTGGCATGCAATTTATCAGATAATTCCTTATTTGACCAGATATTAGTATATTTATTCTCACGTGAGAATAGGGTGATTTCCATAATTACAATTGTAGAGATTAATTGAAATAGGACAACTCTGACGTACATCACTTCTCACAGTGAACTCGAGTGAAAGATTGCCGTAAGCACGAACTCTGTTTCGGCTGATAGTACAGAAAGATTAGAAGAGGTGAGATGAATTTCTCTGGAAAACTTCTTTGTAGAACCGCATGGCCGACTTCTTCGGGTGCCAATAAGTCTGAAACAGAATCAATGGGTGGTATTCTTTCGAGATTATTTCACCCAGTGACCGGGTTCTCATTGTACGCGAAGAGCAGAGCTTTATGCTAGCCAGCGCTTCTTCAGGTTGTGGATATGAAAACGACCGACATTTCGGTGGCTATCCGTGGGTAATATTGGGTCACACTCGTCAAATAAGTGGCATCGAACCAGCAGTGGCAATGTCTAAGAAGTTGTGGTTTTTCTCCTGATTAGCGTTTTTCCCATAAACTCCCATAAAAGCTCGTTGGTAGCACCATGACAACCAATATGGCCCCCAATTCCATATGGCTATGGCCCCTTTTATGTCTTCGGGAAACTATGTGAGTGGGTTTATAAACCGAATTTTCTCTTCCTGGTCTGTTCTTACCCTAGGACACCACTAAACCCCTTAGCTGGAACGATCAAAAGGTTTATGAACTGGACTATCGGCTAACGGATCCCAGCATTTTATGAACTTCGTGTTCCGCTCTGTTGCCTTTCCCACTAGGCCTTTTGATCGAGGATGTGAAGTGTGTCCCCTAAGACAATCCTTGATTTCGGATTGGACAAGTGACTAGTATAAAGTCCACAGAGAAACCGCGAATTTCGACGAACTGTCGATGGGGTAGAGAGATCTGGAGGAACTGACGTGTATGGTGGAATCTAAATAAACGTTTCTTTTCTTTTGCCTTTCTTAGTCACGGTCCCTATGGCTACTAGTTTGTAAACAATATATACATATATATGTATATAATGTGTCGTGTGGGAAATTTATCGATAATGATGGTGTTCGAATACAAACACCACTTCTCTCATCGTTTTTGACTATCATCAATAATCCACACCTACCGACTGGCATGAAGAACTGAAACCTTTCTCTGGTTATAATCCAGGTGTTTCGGACCCAAACTGTTCACTCTTCCGGACTTGTGAATGTCTTCGTTCGCTTTAGATCGTACAGAATAGAAAAACAGATCCGCCAGTAGACCCACATATATAGAATTATGCAGGGATAAAGTTCCGCACTGGTAACGAACGGGAGTCTAAATTTTCTTAATTCCTTCAGCACGTCTCATTGAGGATGATGGGCATTTACGGAAGCGTCGAATTCGTTTGCCTATCAGGATAAACAGATATTATGTGTTTCTACCTTCAAACCGTCGTGAATATCATTCATCGTTGCTGCTATAATATCTAGGATACCTGAGTTGCTATCTTATATCCATTAATTCTTTTGCTAGCAGGTGGATAAGTAACTACTTTAATACTTAATCAAAATGCTTTCCATGTATTGTTCCATCGGCTGTACCTAACTACCTTGTTTTACTTGTTTCGCGATTTCATTTAGGGGTAATAATAATAATGATAATAATAATAATAATAATGGACAAAATTACCAGTTGAAAGTTATCGAATTTCAAATTAATCGGCGGTGACAAATTGGCAAACGTGATCGCTAAACACTCATGGTGCATGTTATTTTGGCCTAGTGTTTCGTAATTCACAGGGTTGTTTTTACGTACAATTCCGACTTCCTTTCACGTTCAGCACCAAACTCTGCAATGGAAATGGCTCATCAAAGCGAACCAGTTCAATGCTAATCACTAAAATTCTAAGACCGGTAAGATTATGCTCTCCACATAGGGTAACATCACCAGTTTGCATCCGATAGTCTGACGACAGTCACTTAGATGTTCCACATCAAACCCGGAAATCTCAACGCAGATACGGCTAGAATAAAAATGGCAAACAAACGGAACTCGTTGAGGTGGAATTTCTTCCTGGTTTATTATCAGTCGACAATGCATAATAGTAAATATTAGTGAAACGAATCACTTGAGGATGTGGTTTCGCATTGTATGCTTGCTCAGTAGGTTCGTACTGGAGGTTTTGAACTAGTAAAGTAGCAGCAAAAATAATCATCGATGGATGTTTCGTAAGCATTCTCATTCGGTGTTAATTTCGATTTCGAAGGATAACTCGAGACGCATTGTTTGCATGCATATTTTGGCTACCGCTCACGAGGTGACGAGCAATAGGCAAGGTTGATCCGCATGTGGTATTGAAAGCTTTTCAGATATGCCTCCGCACATCCATCAATTGTCGTCAATATTGTATTTCGACCAGGCCTCACCGTGCACGTGTGCTGCCGCAATACAGAATACTCGATTTGTAGGATTTGGACCTTTATCAATGACACCGTAGACCAGTCGCATGGTACTTGAAAAGTTTTGCCTACTATTGCTGGACAATCTCGTACGTTCATTTCGCTGTCATTTTTATCGAATACTGGGGTAATATTCGCCCCCGTTAGGTCACACGGCGGTTGGTTTGGCGATATTTTTCGTTAACACTCTGAAAACATAAAAAATTAAGCCTACCGGTACTTTTCAATGTCCGTTAAAGTTTCCCAATACCGTGCGTTTCTAATCGATATAGGCTTTGGCTTGCGTACCAGTCGATCATCAGAATTTGTTCTACTACCTGACGGCATTCCTGCGCAGTTGCTTGGCCCTAAGCGAGAAAAATGGAACCGATGTGCAGTTGTTAGGTTAGTAAGTTTTTGTAGTTGTTCCTCTTAATTTCGGCTAATGCTTGTTTTTCTGTTCATACCTCCCACTCCCGGATGTTTCGCCGGACTTATCTGGATTGCCTCTCCGCGTATGAGTGCAAGCACCAGTGTGCTGATTTTGTTATGTCCTACCCGAAACCGAAACCAGTAGATAGATGGCCTTTGGTTCACAGAGTCACATTCTACCTTCACGCCCTGAGTAATGCTGTCATAAACGAAAGAAAATTCTGTCTTTGGCCGGTTTCTACACCTAGCCCATCCCAACTTCGATTTGTTAAATTATTTTCACCGCTGCTTCAACCGTTCATTCAAACCACAGGGTTCTACAGATTCTTCTGTTTAATTCAGATATCAAATGAAACAAGAGCGGCTTCATTTAACTTTTCCAGGATCTACGCTGCTGTATGCATTTGGCCAGTTCCGGCAATTCATAATCATCATCATCATCGTTCAGCGTTAAACAGCAAGGCAAGTCTCACTGGCCGATGCCTTTTCCAAAGAGTTAAACGTTTCTATAAAAAGAGTGAATATGCAAGGGGGACAGGAGGTGGACCTACACAAGCGCGAAAAGATATGACTGCTGTTGTAGCCAACATACGGAACAGTCTAACTGTACGAACGCGCTCTTTCAATCATTCTGATTCGATAGAAAATGACAATACAATCGCCACTGTTCACGGTTCACTGTCATATCCTTCAATGTCTCCAGCCATTTGGTTGATAGATCTTTTAGACCCCAACCGCGAAGACGTGGGACACTTACTTTACCTAAGTTCGCTGTACATTTTCTCATTCCACGTTGCCAAGTCATCTGTTGACCTCCACATGGTTCCTTTCAATTCTTGGGAGGAACCCAAAAGGGGCACGATATGGTAGACGAATGTTCGTCATGCACAACAAGTGACCCAACCAACATAGTCTATTAAGTTTCATACGCCGAATGTAAGGTATTCTCAGAATCGATACGTGACCTCCACTTTACTCATTCGGTCACTCCGTAGACATCGGTGATCGGAAACCTCTAACCGACGAACATCGCTCACACGCATAATCAACGTCTCGCAACCGTACAACGGAACTGAGTGCACTGCGGCACAGTACACACGACCTTTCAACTTCAGTAAAATATCAGACCGACGCCACAAGTGCTTCAGTCTAGCGTAAGCTGCCCGAGCCTTGGATATACGCGTCGAGCTACCATCGTTCGACACGCAGCTACCAAGGTAAGTGAAACGGTCCACAATCGTTAGTCCCTCTCGATCCAGTATCAAGTTCGGCACTACTTTTGGCCAATCCTGTAACAGTACTTTGCACTTTAAAAGTGCAAAGCGCATGCCAAACCGTGCGACCGACCTCGGGAGTCCGCGGATTCGAAGGAGCACACGACGTCATCTGCGTAATCTAGATCACACAGCTTCTCAGAATTTCGCAGTACAACTCCTACATCCTCGAGACCGCCTAAAGCACCTTCTATCAACGCGTCGAGGACGAGGTTGAATGGGAATGGAGAGATGTGGCACTGTATAGTCTCACGCAGCCACATGTATGCAAGTACGATGCCCGCAACGGGTTCACGAACTTCGTTGGCATATCTCCTTCCGGTGGAGAGCTTTGAATATTGATGTCCGATCCAGTGAGTCGAACGCACTTTTCAAATCGAGGAATACTACGATCGTAGGCGGCTATTTGTGTGGCGCGTTTCGAGTATTTGGCGAAGACTGCATATCTGGTTGATGCAACCGCGACCTAGACGAAATCCGACCTCCTGCTCGCGGATGTTACTCCCGCGAATTGTTGTCAAACGACGCAACATTGTCAGAACAAGGAACTCAGTAACAATCGGGATTAAACGAATTCCACTCCGTGTACGCTTTTTGAAAATGGGTTCAATCAGTGACTCACCTCACAATAGCAG
>LUCM01000640.1:103925-118341 GCA_008360955.1 Fasciolopsis buskii | reverse complement strand
TTGACATTTGGTGCAATTAGTTGAATTACTCTGCTCTACTCGAATCCTGATTTCGTGTTTCAATGACGCAGCAGACGTCAATCGAAAGTGAGTCCACTGTCAGAGCCAAACACGCCTGTTGACCAGTCTGTATTGAAGTGCGCACATTGAAAGAACCGAGATTCAGAGGCTGACGAGGCCTGATAATGTGTGAGCCAGCAGACTGAAAACCATCTGTTACGCTATTTAACAATGAACCGTTGCGAGTATCGAGCGTGTTATCAGTGGGGACACTACGCGTAGGCAAAGCGAGCAGAGAGATTCCGTTGGAGACATAAAAGGCATTTTGAATAAAAGAGATGGATCTTTGAACACTGGCGTAATTTTTACTACCCACCCTGCTCGAGACACTGGACAAAACGTTCCTGATCATCCTGCGCGACGGCTGATTCAGTATGGAATTCTTTGTAAGTGTTTAACTCATGGGGTTGGTGGGGGTCCAGCAGCTAAGCGGAAGAACGATTAATGTTTTCAACCAAAGCCTTTGGTTCTGACGAGAATCTAACCGCAAGGCAGCGAGGTATAGCTAAGTGGAGGCCAATCTACTTGGATCAAATAGTCGTCCGGTAGTTTTTCCGACTGAGGTGCTAACTCAGATCAACCCCCGAATTGGAGGACCAGGAGACTACTTCATAAGGCCTTTACCCATTAGCCTTCCAGGCATGATGGGATATTCCGCAATTACTACTTGTGGATATACCAGCGTGATTGAGCATATCGGTGTTTGCTCGTGCTTGGGAATTGTTGACTGCAGGATGGAGCATTTAATGGACGATGACACTTCCATGCAGGTCGTTGAATAGTTGGAGTAAATAATTTTGCTTGATAACACATTAACCAATCAGATGAATTTTGAGATCAGTACCGTCGTTGTTAACGCCTAGTTACAGTTGCTAACTCGTATAAGTTTTTTGAACTTGAATAGACGTTAATTTCACACTACGCAAAATGTTTTATGTACCTTTCATTAAGATAGCTCGCCAAAGGTATCAATCGATTTCGAAGTGCATGAAGACAACTTCGGCTATTTTCGATTTAATGATCTTATCTCGAGATTACTGAGACCTAATTTGTTTGCATCCGGGTCACTTTGGTGGAACACGGTTAGATCCTTCCAGATAAATCGTTTTTGTTGTTTTATGTTGAATAGCGTTCCCAACACGACCCTAAAGAATCTGGTTTTGTCTAATTATTCTCGAAAAACTGACCAGTCAATCAGTGGTTGCATTCTGCTTTCTATAACCCCGCAATCCTTTTAACGTCATGTTTCTGCCTAGATTTGTCTGGCTTTATCATAATGTTCGTTTTGTTAAATACCCTCAAGCCTTTCTCGAATAAAAAAGGTTGGCCAGTGAGCTCGTTTTTAGTGATTCATAATCGTGCCACTAATCCAAAAAAAGAAATATTCCACATTAATTGCATTCGGAGGAAAGGTTGGTGGAGTGAAATGCATGAATCAAGAACCTGAACATTTCTATGTACCAATTCAATGGTTGTGTATGTCTGGAAGGCAGTTTCTTTGGCAACCTGCATTATTCTCAGTGTATTCTGTAGGATTACCCGGGCAGTTCTTGAGCATTTGGTATTCAGTCGTCCAACTTTCTAGATCACACAAGTAAATCATTGTTTATAACTCCAATTCCTGATTTTCGTCGTTGCTTCGGGACGAAAAAACGGATAAGACACGCAAGTGTAAGTTATATAAGTGGAGGATGACTGAACGCAACTGTCACTAACTGTGACGTCACGTCATGTCCTCGAATTTCTCCAATTGTCTGTATAGGTCAATCGCATTGATCTCAATACATAAATTTAATGCATATCAATGATAAATTACCTGACTCATTCGGTGAACAGTTTGTCATCGTATTAGTGCATCATTCTTACTATTCTGCCGTCATCAGGCTAATTGATTCGCGGATGACGGTTTTCGTTCGCCGATATTTTATAAGATGAAAACAATGAACAGGGTTACTTTTAATAGTGGTGATATATATATATATATATATATATATATTACCGGAATCCAACTTGTATCGTCAGGAGCGTTCATGAAAACCCCTCGCTTAAGGGTCCATGGGCACTGCTGACGATACAAATTAGATTTTGGTGGTACGTACCAGTCCGGATTGTACAGGCACAAAAGTTTGGATGGGAGAGTACCGGGCACGCATCCCTGACGAGCAACAATAATCGCTGGTGGTGTGGTTGGTTTCGATTGTTGCTGCCCATAGTGGGTGGGCACTGGAAGTGAACTCGCTGTAGTTTCGAAGATGAAGTATCAACATAGGTATTTCGGTTTTGTGCTAAATTGGTTGGCGTCATGCGCCAGATGGCCCTATAGTTGTTTTTCCGAAAAAAATATTTGATTTTCTTCCTCGTCAAATCTTTTCAGCCAGTTCATTTGGTGATGTGGTTTTTCGGGACAGTTTGGCCTCGCGGAAAACCCCACGCCCGGAAAATACAGTTCCATTTATGCAGCATTTCCTTACGAACGGTCCGACTGCGCTGTTTGGAGGACCTTTGTGATCCATCATCCAAATTGGAAAGTAGAAGCCTCGCGCCTCAACTCATCGTTCGCTCCTCTGTGGTTTTCTTCTCTCCGATGGTAAACAACTATGCAGTAATATTGAGACCGATATTTTTATCCTCCTGCTATGACTCTGGCTGCGCCCCACTCGAATCAAGTCTCATCCGAGCCACTTTATCTTCGTTATGGGACCAGTTCTTATTCTTAGATTTGCTTTCTGCTGATCGCTCTTCTCCTACTCCTCGTCCTTCAGCGTTTCAATATTCACCATCCTCGAAGACTAACTTCAGGTTTGTTTGCATAACGAAATAATCTTCTCTGCAAAGCCGTGTGATCATTTGTTTATTGTTAAAATAGTCATATAATCTTGAATACTGTAACTGACGTAAAATAATTTTTCAAAACAGATTTGTTTTATTACACGGTGGCCCGTGGTGAAAAAAGAAAGGTCATTTAGTCAAACGATAGAGAATGTTTGACTTAAAACTGGGGTATTGTCCCTGTTTAGAGAGGAATAATGCAATTGAATTGAATGGCAGACAATTTGGTTTCTCTCTGAGGTGAAAGTTAACTTGGGAATATAGAAGTTATGCATTCCGGGATAGAAACTTATGGATGATTATTTGGCTCTGAATAAGTCAGTTCACCAAAATGGTAGATTTTCAGCACTTTCTGTCGTATGTATGGTAAAGATGCAAAATGTTAGCCCTGGGGTATGTGGATGAATGTCTGACGAAAGGAACTGCCAAGGCCAGGCTCTGGGCTACGAAAACAAAAATAACGCTCGAAAAGAGAAATCAAAGCAACCACTTGGCACTTGTCTAGTGACCTCATATTAAACGCTGCTGTGTGGTCACAGATTTAGTGCGTTACTTTATTTTGAGCAGGATGGACATGAAAAAGGATGTAGTCCCACCTCACGCGAGACTCCATTTTTCAAGTACCAAGCGAATATAAGCTTGGTATAGTGGGAGAAAGTGCTTTGCACAGAACAGAAAGTCATCTTTATGCATAGCAAAAAATCAAGTTAGGATTTGAAGATTGGAAACGAGGAGATGTGTGAATTTAATCCGAATATTAATTCAAAGGGGATGAATGGTGCTTAAGCCAAACTAAGTTTATTGTTAAGCATTTAGCTGGATATGGCTGTGATAGTCCTGAGTGTAAATATGTGCGAAGTCTGGATGGGGAACCTTGGGGCACACTAGCACCTAGAGGAAAACGTTACAACTAAATTCCATTTATTTAGACTGTGATCCATCTTGAGGGGAAGACTGATCTGGAGAAAGACCAGATATGGGCATTTCTGCCACGAAACTACTATACCGAGATATCGAGCCAGGCCTGGGTGTCGACTGCAGTCGGACTATTGTGAAGCACGGGGCTTGGAAGAACGTCAGTTACGAATGCGGCCTGAAATGGCATTAAACACTGATTGGCAGTAACTAGCGTTTAAGAAGAGGGTCTTGAATATCCTCGAATTAACTGATGTGAATTATATTGGGTAGTACTCCCTGAGGTCAAAAAAGCAATCTGAACATCCAGATGAGCCCATTGTTGCAAAAAAACAGACGACACAACGGATTCTGAGGTCTACGCAGATATTTTGACGAGTACCGAGGCCTGATCGGTCTGAATAGCCGGATCATGGCATGAGTGCGCGTTGTTTTCTTTTTAGATTAATCTCCACACAAAATAAGCAAGACTTCCCACGAGAGCACAGCAATTGACTGGGTGCTCGCGCGTCTCACGCAATAATAAGGAATGCGTAGCCCTTAGACGCACGATGTCACAAAACTTGCGGCCATTAACATTCATTGGCGTTGAAAACACGATTATCAGGACCAGAACCCTCAAGATCCGTAGTAGTACAACGCATTTGAAGGGACAAGAAGCCCTTTTGATTGAGCGGTTGCGCAGAACAGCTGGTCCACTCGCAAGCGAGAGAGACAGAATAATAATATGCGTGCGGTTATTGGTGAATTACCAGTACAAGTCAGTAGCCAAATGAGCTCTACCGTTCATATAGTCTTGAAGGATGACTTTGATGGACAGACAAAGCGATCAATCAGGAGGCTAGATTTTGTGCGGTTTTGCGGCTTCTTGAAAATTTCTCACCGCATGAGACTTGAAGTATCGTCAGTTTCAAAATACTCCAAAGGATCGATTCTGGTGGAACTGAAATTCGTGAAGTCAAAAAACGTAGGGATCGTCATCATTTTCAACAGTGTGTACACGTGCTTTCTTTTTATGTTAAACGTTGATCCACGGACGAATAAGGTTGTTTGCAATAGCAAAAGTTAGTCGATGTTCTACACAACACCCAATTCACAATATTAGCAAATTCCCTTCGTAAAAAGGCACTCCATAGCGTGAATCACTTCGGACACTGGTTAATGAAACGAGTAAACAGTTTTGCCTGAAGATTTTTCTCAGTTCATTAATGTTAGTGCTATTGCGCTGGACATATACATCCGCAGACATACATATTACAACTTCCTAATCCCGTCTTCCGTTTAGTTGCAGTCTAGCGAAATACTCAGGTAACTTCATACACCACCAAACTATTTGTCGCCGTAAAGTAACTGCCCACCATGGTTCACATACGAACTAACTGATTTTAAAGATTTGTTTTATCATCCAAAAATAAACTGCCCTGCAAGTTACGTGGTGCTCATCGAACTCAGCTGGGAATACACCAACCACTGAGCAATTTGGGGAAGAGTATTTAATGCGCTTCTAAACTAGCCACAGGTCTTGCTGACCAGAGCATCACTAGCTTGAACCATGTGTTGAGTTAGATAATCAGACTAGCCACCACTGACCAATTGTCATCACCTTCAAACAATGAACTTCAAAGGGGGTGGTTGCGAAAACCTCTACTTTGGTCCCTATACTTCCCTCTCCCCTCTTTAAAAACTACAAATCTTAGGCTATATGCGGTTGCTTTGGAATATTTTAACCTAACCAAATCCTGCTATACTTGTACGTGGCATAGTCTACCGTAAAGAGAGGGAAGATCATGGTGTTTGTCGAGGTGGCTAAATCGCCTCAAAATTGCAGTTTATCATCGATGACTTACAGTTGGCATCAGATTACGCAAAGTAACGACCAGGAGATTCAGGAGTATATTATGAGCTTTCTGTTTGATCGGGTCCGCTCGGTAGCTGTGAGCAGTAACTTGCTGATGTACATTATCTTCAAATCACCGCCTCCTCGATCCAATTAACCGGAATACCAGACAAAATGGCGAATTGCCGTTTAACTACTGAAAAAAACGTCGCCGATATTTGCGTTTGAAGTGTGTACTAAGGTGTGCCTGAGAGAGAAGTAGAGGAAACCAATCGACTTTGCCAATGTATCAGACTTTTATTACTCAGGTGTAACCGTCAAAAACGCGTCTAGAAACGTGTCTGTTAAACTAATGGTTGATACGATGACAATATCAATGTAATACAGTGGGAATTCAGAGCAACTGGGTAGGACCGTCGAGCTTTTCTGAATATTGTTACCAGACAGACAAGTTTACCTAGAAGTCCTAGTCTGCCACATCTTGTCACTGATGAAAACAACCAATAGAACAACATAGCATTTACACATCGTCCTCTCGTTGTACGCCAACTTCACACTCACCGCGATACAACAAAGCCCTCACGTCCAAGGGTTCGGAGGGGATGCTTTTGGCATGTAATGTATGCGACCGCGGGCACTTCCAACTTCCATCAAATAGACGACAAAGGTATTCTGGGACAACTTGCAATGCTATTTTACTGACGAACTTCTAAGCCGAACGTGAGGGTCTTACAAAGGCAAATCTCACGGTATCGGTATATGAGGCGGACTAATCCATCAGAATTGAGAACCAGAACTGTTAAGAACATCTATGCAACTCCGATCAGCACATGTCGTATTCGCTGAGCTAATTTGAAAATGACCCAAGTGATACATCCTGTTCAAGGAAACCAATAACCCAAACAGTACAATTCCTTTATCCCTACGTGTTTGTCATCGAATATTATTGACTTGAGAGACCGAATAGCATCCTGCTTTATGCGCTCACGCATTGAGCTACCCTAACGTCGGCAACAGTGGGAAGGGTCGCGGTATGCGATTGCTTGTTCTTCCGCTGGAATTAGTTGCCTGTTCGTTTTTGCATTACGATTTCACTTGAACCACTGGGAAGACCAGTTTGCTGGGCAATCTTTACGGTGATTCATGGAAAGCTTTTCGTTGTTTAATTCAGGTTAAGCTTAAGAGGATGCGTGGTATTTAATCTCCACTTTCATTGTACGAAGCTTCGAGTATGAACGAAGAAAAAGAAAATTCCCAGAAGCACATGGCTAGCTTCATGGTTATCGTCTCCCATCAGATGTGCGCACCAGGATACTCTCCCGTTCAGTCATCTTTACATTGCCACAATGCGAAATTTGTTGTTACACCACAATTTTATTCGGATCAATGAAAGTGTGCATGGGTTTTGGGTCCATGCGTGCGCTCAGTGATCCCAACGAAGTCATGATGTAATTCGGGAAAATTTCGTTCCTTTATTCATGGGCGATACGAGTTACGATAGAATCCTAAGCTGCATATCCACCTCTAGGACTGTTCGCATTTCAGTCACTCATACTCTCTTAAGTTCGGAACTGTAAGTTGCAACAATCAACTGATTTCTCCTTTTGTCCGATGTTTCATGTGAGATATATACCCAGCCCCTATTCAATACAATTAATTTTTCGCATCCCATCAACTAGTTTCTGCCTTATTATTCCCTATTCCCTGGACCCGGTGAATGGCTTCAGTTTTTTCCAGTAGCAAGTTTTGCTCCGGTCTCTAACTACCACCGCTGCTTCTCAGAAAACCAAACTGCGAAAAGGCAGAAAAAGCCATAGATTTTAAGTAGGATCAATCATGACACGAGAAGAATGAACTATGACGACTGATATGCTGGTGATAAGCAGTTCAAGCAAGCGAAATACCGTTGTCAGTTATCACAGAAGTGACGAGCCCTTGGAATTACGAAATAAGGACAGTGTCCAATAAAAAGGGCGATTTGTGACTATCTTCCCTCGGATTCCGAAATTTACAATGTTCCTCGTTAAAACGTCATACCGTTCATATTCGATCCACTAGGTTATCTCTTGATGGACTGCCGTCAACTTACAAAGGCGACACATGGCCAAAAAAAGGATAATGGGTTAAGACCAAACAATTATTTCAACACCCTGCTTCAGTTCAATGAACTTATCGAAAAATTTATTTGACTGATCAAAAGGATACATTCTGGTTTGTTATAATTCTGCGTTTTATGTCATGCGGCCCAAAAACGCGAGAGACATCTGACCTTCCGTGTGTTCTGAATACTCAATAACGGGCCTAATGCGATTAAGGTTTGACCAATGATCGCTTACGCAGTCAGCTGAGAGAGGAGTGCGGACAGACCAACAGAGCGTTGCAGTATTTGCTTTGACAAACAATAATTTGCACATCTAATTCGATGTGACGATGACCTGAAACAAGGTGTAGTCGACAAGATCAAATCACCTGGTAAAAGAGCATCGGATAACCGCTAGATTCACCACCACTAGTTACCAGTAGTGTTTATCGGTTGAAGATTGTCACCTTTATTCTGGCTTACAGTCAGATAATAGAACCACATCCTTTCATCAAACCAAAAATGGATCTATCACTTTAAGATTCTAAACGATAACGAACCAACTGCTCTCCTTAGGTGAGGGTTTTCCCCGAGGTTTCCCATGTAACCTATTGACTCACTGATGTTAGAGCAGGACTAAAATGCATTAGATCTTGCGGGGGATGAGAAAATTAGTTGCACTGATAAACACTTGTGGATCCAATCCGCGTACTGTAAAAAAGACCACCAAAGGCCCAAAATATTAACAAAATTCTAGCCCATGCGATATCATTGCGTGATCAATCACTGCGAAGTTCAGCAAGACAAATAAAACTAAGACAAACAACAATAACCGCAAACCATTTCTTTCAGCCGGTGATTAATAACTTTTTTAGCCCATGCTAACTAAGGTGACCAACAGTGACCACCGCAGCATTAGCTTAGATACAATCAGTCCCCTATGGATCTTGGACCCGAGAAATAGGAGCGCCAGAAAACAGGCCAACTGGTAGCTAACTAATTTAGTTCAATGCTTCACAATGTCCGCCGGAAGCACATCCCCTACTAAGCAAATTATGATCATGAGGTTTTAAAAGTCAGTAAGAGGGCGTTGTCAGCAGGGGTGCGACTGGTCGACACTTTTATTACCGTTAAACAATACGTCCAACCCCATTGACCGCTATCTTTCTCCCAGAGTAACACGTTGCTATGGAAAGAATGAATGTGCAAGGCGGACAGGGAATGCATCCACACAGGAATGCCGTATTAACTAATACAAGGAATGCAATCTAACTATACAGACTCATTTTACTCAATCATTCTGATGTGACATAAAATTACGTGTATATTTCGGGACATTCTGCCCTCGTTCCTAAGGTTGACTCAGCCCAACTGACAAAGAATTATCAACGAATCACAGTTGTGGTTCTTCTGTGGACTCTTCGATGAAGAGCTTCCATGCACACTCCTGACGCTACAAGTGAGATTCTGCTGAGATATACCAATTCGGAGTGTACAAGTATAAGGATGTTTGGATAAGAGTACCAGGCACGCATACCTGACGAGCGACAATGACCGCAAAACCGGGCGTGTGCTCCCGAGCAAATGTTTTCCACTCACCCAGATACTACTTACAGCTTTTATATAGACATATATACACGTTTGGTTACCGCACCTGGCCTATTGGAACCTTATGCAAATCTGTGACTTTAATTTTCAGGGGGGAGGTGGGTGTAGTGTCATAGTGAAACAATCGGGAAAATGGCAAAAAAACAAACCAGCAGGAATTTTTTGTAATTTTGTTGTAACGACATTTTGTCTTGTCATTCTTGGCGATTGATATAAAAACGAAAGCACTCTAATCACTGATTCCGGTTTCAACTGATGTCCATAAAGAGAAAAACCCAGAGATCCTCTTGATCCTTACTGACTCGACCTGACAACCGTAGTGACCCTACACGTGATAAGCAAGTTGTTAGTTTCTTTAATCTACTCTTATCCATTCCTTGATCTTCATTTGTTTTCTCTCAGCCAACCTCAGGAGGTACAACCCTCGAACCAGCATACGCTCGGCAGGAGGTCTCAAAACATGAAAAACCATCCGAGATGATTTTTTCATATGGCCCCTCCCAACAAGGTACCAGGCACTCGGCTGCGCACTTTTGTTTCTGACGCATTGCTCCCACTGCCAGTGGGGGGAGGCATGTTTCACAACCATACTGCAGCACGGGGCGCATAGTGGTATTATACACCCGGTAATACAAAGAAAGACTGGTGTCATGTCGGCGCCATAGATGCTTGAGGTTGGAAAAATCTAAACCGGCATTTGAAATACGCGTAGAAGATTTCGGCTGGAATGGAAAATATGATCACCGCCTACAATTGCCTGTACAGGATGCGTTATTTCCACGGTGGTGTGATAATAGACAAGCAGAACCTAAGGCGTGCTCTAAGTTCAAAAATGTAAATCACAAAGACAGACAATCCTCGAACGACCCACATCACTGGTAATCAGTGGCAATGTGCACAATCGGAATGCAACGCTATGAAGGCAAAAGAGGGCACCGGATGAGCCATGTCGTTTCTCGAGATGAAATTTCGTATTCGTTAGACACAGTGTGTGACTTTAACAAACCTGAATGAGGATACTGCGTTTGGTTGCTCGATCGGCTGGGGCCGTCAGTAGGTTTCTGATGTACCGCTGCTGAAATTATCTGCTACGACCCCGACGTCCGCTGAACGAAAGACTCAAAGCAATCAGGACAGGGCCCGGTAGAGCTGGACTTTGACTTCAGGCGTAATGCAGTCGGTGGGGGAAATAAACACATGTGGGAAGCAAGCATCAGCGTTTCGTGCAGTTGCTGCTGATAAGCACAGAACCGTCCATCCGAACTGCACAAAAGACCGCTGACTGGGATACGATCCAAAAGCGTACAGTTTTCTCGTGTTCAGAGTGCTGCGGACGCCAGCATGACCACGAACTCTCGAAAGAGGATCACCTAATACACGAAGAATGAAGCGAGGAAAAGAAGTTGCAGCTGGCCTATAAAACGTAATCATAGCATTGGAATCGGTTATGTGCATTCCGGAAACGCAGCATACATCCATTTTAAAAGTTTCCGGGGTTCTAGCTAGGGCTGCTCAATCTGATTTATTATGCGAACACTGAAGGCAGCTAAGCTAAGTGAACACCTACGCTTAAGTAATACATCCATTTCATTTCCCGTTTTAACACTAAAGTTAGAATCAGAAGAATTTACTGAGCCATCTTCCGTGACACCTTGAATGGTCGGAAGAATGAAAGTTGGTATGCATCCCCATAGAATGGATACTATAAGCATTTGGGCGTAATCGTTTACGGTTCCCCACCCAGTAGAAGGGTCTTCCTTTGAGAATCTTGATCCTTTGCCACAAAGCTGACTCGGAAGGCACTGAGACGTTAACGCAGCGCACTTTTCGTTATCTATCCTACTCGAAGCAATGGGCAGCGTGGATTTAGTTAGTTTGTGCGACGACCAGTGCAACATGGGATTCTTTTTATGTGTAATTCATGGAAGATGATTGGCAGACGCTGATAAGGAGCCCAGTTGCAAAGCAGGAGAACGACTAGAGTTCTTGGTCAGGATCTAATTCTAAAAAGGACCTTTCAGCACGAGAGATAGATGGCTGTGTGGAAGCCCGTCGGACTGGGTCAGTGTCAGCATTATCCACAAACCTTTTCAGGTAATTCACTGAAACTGAGACCACTCCCCCTCACGTTAATATCGAGCTACTACCAATACATGCATAGCTTGAAGTGAATAACCCAACTGAAAGAGATGGCTCTCAACCTGCGGTACATTTAGGTCAAAACTCATCGGCTAGTTGTCTTTAGTCGGCCTATGTCCATTAACTACCAGTTATTTTGGAGGATATTTCCATTAACTTCCGGAAATATAAGGAAAACCAGATGGTTTTCAACCTTGGTTGGGGGCCACGACGAAGTGTTCGTGACTTTACACTCAGCTGAGTCTCGATAGATTCACCAGTCCGTCCTAAACTCCGTGTGACGAGCAGGTTGCGAGCTGCTATATTGGATTTGATCCTGCAAATTTTGATGTTGCCTTATATGCTCACTGGGCTTCGACTAACGATGGTTCTTATTTTTGTACTTTTCAGGTCTGTTGTGCAACCCCTACGAAGATCAGTGTTGTAGGGCATGTTACGCCCGCACAAGATGAACAGCATATTATTCGGAATCATTCGCCATTTTGGAAATTCTCAATTCACCATTCTCTTACTCATCTGTTGATGACCAGCTGATCAAGGAATTCTGATTCACTTGCCGGAACGTTCGTCGGGGCCCTTCGACAGAGTCCACAAAAGTCAACATCGTAGGTGTTTTTCTGATAACATAAGTGACGTACCACAACTATTAACCATTCCCTTTACTCGTCCTCTTCCGTCGTTTCTCATCTACGTAGCATCGTTTCCCATTGAAGTATCCTAGTTCTTTGCTTTGCGCATTACTTCTCGGGATAGTTTCACCAGTACACCAACGTTTCCGTTAAAAACAGATTGTAATAAAAATCAAATTAATCACAGGTATTGTTAAACGACCTAACTGAACCTCCGGTTTATAAAATTCGCGGTGTTTGAGACTGTATAAGCCCGGCTGATCAAATCCGAAATTAGTATAGCTTGGGTGGAGTTGAGTGTACGACATTTTACAAAAGCAGCCAAGGCAGTGCTACTGGTTCAGTTGAGTTGACAAATCATGGTTTATTGGCGAATTCGGTGTGTATCACGGTGATCCGTCATGGCTAGGATTACGCAGCTATGTCCTAATTAATCGCAGATGTCTCCAATTGTAAGTATGTTGAAGTGCTGCTATAGAGCTTAACAAATTTTTGCAACCTTGTTGATAAAATCTAGCATAACAGATTGATACCAGATTATCTGCTTGCCGAGGAAGAACACTGATTCTATTGTATGTATGGACGTTGCCAGTAGGTCACTGACGGGTTTGGGAAAACGAGACTAGGCGAATTGTAACGATATGTAACAAGTCGTACTGTCGGATGAGTAACGTGGAAAACTATGCCTCAAAATGACACCGCATGGTCGGAGGTGAGCGTTTCAAGCTTCAGGTATGCTACCCTACCTATGGAAATGCTCTCAAAGCAACGTGAGTCTCAATCAGTCTCCATTGAAGAAGTTCTACACATCGCATTACCTTGGCACAGGTGAGCCCACAAAAGTGAGAGGACGAAGGCGAATGCCCGGCGCTCTTCACTGGTCCTTGGTAGTCAGTCTAGTATAAATGGCTAAACTTTGATTCCCAACCAACCGCGTGCGGCGTACAAGGCACACGGCTGTATCCTCGGTGACATCTATGGTGCAGGTCTGCACTGGAAATTAAGCACATTCCGAAGGGCGCATGAACTGAGCAATCACTCGCCGGGCCCCAATGGAAGATGTGAACCTCAGATCATCCTACTGCATTGTAGATTAAATAATTCGCTCAAACACTTTATGTGGGATCCACTAAGTCAACCTTTTATACCGATTTGAGAAACCGGGTAATGCCCGAGTAACACAGAAATCACGGATTCCGACAGATAACTATTGAAGTGGAGGTGGACTATAAACCATGAATCATACGCATCGTTCTCATCCTTCTGGCTAACTGTTTTCGTTCTTCGCCATGGTTGCGATGGCAAATTGTCTGTGTCCAGATCTATTGTTTTCAATGCCTCCACCAACTGCAACCAGACTGCCGAGTTACTCAAAGCTACTGACGAATTCCAACTTCTCACCACAAAGGATTGCTGCTGCCACGGGCTCTTGACAATCTTCATTTTGCGTCCGTGGTTCAGTGGTAGTCTTCAAAAGGCGCTTTGCACTTTCAATGTGCCAAGCACACATTGTGCCTGGACACGGTATAAATAACATGACAATATGGTATATATTTGCTCGGAATTAACCGAAAGCAGTTGTCCTTTTTTACATTACACGGTACACCTGATCTACAGCAAATTCTTCTACAACTACATCTGTGCATCCAAGATGCAACTATCATTCATCTCTACTGCATTAATTATGATCTAATTACATATCCTTCCGTGACCAAAAGATTGATTTTAATGGTAAGCAGACATGTGTTCATTTAAGGTGAAGTGGCTTATTAGGTTAGATGTGACAATGCTTTGGGATACAGTGGATTTTCGCCTAGACCGTGTCTTAACTGACGCATAGATTCGCACCACCTAATCACTATACCTGTCAGAAATAAATTAGATGGATCATTAATTTCAATCGAGAACAACACTTAAATTCTTAACGCAAAGTATATCTGAAATAATTCACCATGTGATATCATCGCTCAACTCACCATAAAGAAACCATGGAAGCACTGTACAGCTGTTTCATCCTTGTTAGGAATCATCAGCAGTGCATATCCACCGCGCCCGAACTGGGACGCGAACCCGGGATGAACGATTTTGAGTGAAAATCCTTAGCCATTACGTTCCCGGACCGGCTCTGAACGGTTTGTTGAACCTCACCACACGAAATTGCACCTATCCGTCGCCGATTTGCACGGCTACTGTCCGCTAGCTCACAGCAATGGTTATTAGGAATAAAAGAGTGTAAGTAATACATTTGGGATCCATTCTAAGGTAATTCTTTACCAGTTCGCGATTTACGCGCAAACGAAATTCACATTCTCTGTATAG
>LUCM01000640.1:34682-87659 GCA_008360955.1 Fasciolopsis buskii | reverse complement strand
AATATATGGACGGTGACTGAGGAATCCGGGTTTTCTTTTTTACATAGAAATAGATATATATATTTAACTAGGTGGACTGGCTAGTCCACTGTGATGTTCGTCTGCGCTATGAGTAAATAGAATGAACCTGTATTTTGTAGGATCTTCTACGCTATGAGTGATGAGAACGAGCCGGTATTTAATAGGACGGACAGGGAATAACTGCTGATATGATTATTGATCGAACTACAGAGATTGATGCACTAGATGCTGAAAAATTCCACTTGGTGATCAAGGATTATATTTCACTCTAGGGTAGATGTAAACGGTCAATATGGGGAGAGAAGTTACCACATAGGACTGTATATATAGTTTGAAGTCTGAATTGGCCAAAATGAACAAATATCGGTGAGGCGTGAGAAGGAAATGCTCCAAGACGTTTGCCTCAATTCGTCTGGAGGGAATCGTTTGGCTTCGTCACAAATAGGGTGATTTCTACGGGCCAGTCATTTGCATGAAGTAAAGAGTTAACTAAAATTAAGGGTGCGGGTGATGGTGAATGCACATCCCAATCCATTACCGAACGCCAACGAGTGCGTAGGTTGCAAACACTGCCACCTAATCCGACCTCAGTCATCGCATCTTCCCTTGTCACAGCAACAATTCTGACAACAAACTTCCCACATGTGTCTGTCAGCATAAATTTATGTCCAAGTGCATCTGTTAAGCGGGCTTTTGCTATCTGGTTAAACACTTCCCTGGCATACTGCCAAGTCTCCGTGCATTGACAAGAAATTCCATCAGGCACATCACATGTGCATCTGGCTCCGTGATTAATGTCTTATCGTGGACTTAATGAATTTCCTGACCCAAATTGAAGTAATGAAGCCGTTGAAGACAAAAACTAAGCGCATTATACTGCTTGCCGATAGAACGCAGCATGAAGAACGTCTGGCATTTCACACAGAGAATTACGAAAATAAACTTTACCTTAACGAATTTGGCACTCGCGACTAATTATGTGTCTGCCATCGTTAAGGACGACGCAAATTTTGACATAATGACAGTGGAATGAACTAGGGAGGCAGCGTAGATGCTGTCGAGGCCTGTTTTCCGAGGTAATACATTGATATTCATAAAATGTTTTTAGCTTTTAAGGTCGAAACTCAGAGAACCCATATTCAAACCCTAAAAGAGAAATAAAAAAGCAGACAATGAGCGAAAAACAATCAGCATAAGCTTCAGAAACCGCTGTAGCACCGGCTTAGATAGCCATGAGAGCGCAACTGTTAACGATTTTAACTAAGCACCTAGTTACAAAATTATTATCAATCCTGAAGTAATCACATGACGACCAAAATTATTCTCAAGATATGTGGTAAACGTACAGTTGCAGAATGCATTATTACCCAGAACAAATAGCAATTATTCCTAGAAACAATCTCGGTTGGAGAACTCATCAGCGCACGATAGTGTTTAAAGAAATTCTCAAGAATGGCAGATGATACCTCGTAAGCTACGGATCGATTAATCTAGCCAATGTCGGAAGGCATTCATTAACGTTCCTATCTTGTTTCCAAAGTTACGTCTCTGTCATAGATTATACTTCTCTAATGTGCCAGCTTTTGAGTGAAGCCTAAGTAAACCTGACAAAGCTGGTCAGAGTTTAATAACCAAACTTAATGCCCAAACCAGTGTCCTTTTGGGTCCCGCACATATTACTGAAGTAAACGAGCAGTTAAGGCTTTCCTGAAACGATACCTTGATTAGTACGCAGTTAATTCTCAGGCCAAGCCCCAACATGAATGCAGGGCTAGACCTTCCACATCCAGCGTTTTCTATTCCCAGGGTGCATCAGAATTCGACATTATATGTTCTGCAGTTTTTGAAATTCAAACACAAACTTCCGGTAAATTGCCTCGTCAATTTTTCCACGTGCACCGAAGAGCAAACTCGCAAGGGTCGCAAACTGAAACTTGTGCGATAATTCATCGACAAGAACGCACTGTGTTCCGAGGACTACAGATTTCTCACAGCGGAAAACAACTTCATTTGCATGAAAAAAAGCACAGTATAAAAGCACATATTTTTCACCAACCGGACAGGCATTGCACTTAGATTTGATCGTTAAAATGCTCTTAATGTTTGGCTAGACGGCGATCTTTTCTTCCATCAATAGAAACTTGCAAAATTCCAACATTCCATTATGGTCCTCGGTGTTTTGCGCACACTTCAGTCGTTCGTTTCTCGAAAATCTGCGGGATCTTTGTTTGTCATCCACTAGATTATGAGGGTATTGACAACATCTTCTGGCAACACCAATCTGCACGTTTGAATAGCCGGAAATCACATCTTCAAGCTGTGCTCGCGGAACAGATCTGAAATGGACTAAAAAATAGTGTCACTTAAAAGTCACCTATTAGTTAAATGGTTAATACCACGGTTCTAAATGCACTTTTGCTTTGTGCGAACTGATCAGTGCGCCGAAAAGGAGGCTTTATTTTTCTGCTCCCCGAAGCCATCGGCGTTGTTTTTATAGGCTATTTTGCTGACCCACGGGTCTCGGCGATCTTTCGTACGAGTGATTTCTCGGTTCTCACGTCTTCTTAAGTGTAAGATGGAATACTGACTATGATAATTCGTTATTGTAAAGTTGCAGTCAGTCTTTACAGCTTTCAGTGACGACAAAGTAGGCTTATGTGATGGAATGTACACATCGCGGTTATCCACAGAGTGGCAGTATCCTCTCGTCTTAGAGTGAAACGTCTGTGGGCTAATTTTCAGATTTGCTTGAACATCGTATCGTATCCTGAAGGATAAAAAAGTTTTCATTCAATTGCGATAGCTGATATCGTTTCGTTGTGCACCCTGGTTAGCAAACCGGGCAAAATTTTGTCGCCTAACTACTCCTGTCCTGTTCAAACTAAACTGAGCTGGACTTAGATTTTAGACTCTCTGTTCATGGCTTCAAATTGCGAGTGGTGAAGCTAAGCACAGTTGGATGTACCATGTGTATTTGCACGGGAAAGTGAATGCCTTTGCAGACGCTGAAGGAATACATCCAGCAGTGCTGTGGTCGTTCTGCAGTTTGTCAATGATGAAAGAGACAATAGACAATGGATTAGGTTTTTCGTAGATTTTCTTGTAGCGGCCTCATGTGCCTGGTTTTTAGAACGGTTTGGTTTTCTTGACCATCTGGTTTAAAGTTGTTTATGCATGTAATTTTTTGACGTCCTTTTGGCCGATGTCAGCGCTCTAAAATCAAGGTTTGACACGTCTGCCTTAGGGTGGAATAGGGTGAGTCTGATTTAAGCGCTTACTTGAAGTATGCGGTGTTGCACCAAAGCGCGTATCAACGGGTTTTGTGAAAACAGCTTTGAAGTTCGATTTCGCATGCGTCAGTTATATTTCCTACCTGCCGAAGACCCCACGGCGATCCAGCTTCCATACGGTAGGTCTTTCGTAGTGACACAGGATCAGGGATTGTTCCCCCTAGGCGGTTGCAACCAAACGCCCGGGCACCGGCTTGCACTTCGAAAGCTTCAATCTACGGTTCTTCCCCGTTGACTTGTCTTCGGACGCAAAACTGTCCTCTGGGATTCGTATACATATATATATATATATATATACGTATATATATATATGTATATATATATATCTTCCTGCACTTTAGTGGGACTGGATTCAATTGACGTTTTAATGAAACACATTAAACTAAAGGTTTTTTGTAATGAGTCTCTTTTACCCAATACTGTCAAAAGTTAGCATGAAAATTTGTGAATTTTTGATTGTATATATACATGTATCCTATATTGGTACAGGAATGCATATTTGACCCTAACACTAGTTAAAACGGATTTCACATGCATTCTTGCAAAGTCTTATTTTCTAATAATGAGAAATTTGCGTTAACGCAAGCATTTTTAAGCGGTCACCATGCGAAAATATTTTATTACCTCGCTACTCCATGAGGTTCTAAAATGATATTTAAATCATCTCAGGAAGCTTGATTTGGCAGACTGTTCAAGTGAAGTGAACATCTGTCATCCCTAAATGGTCGAATTTTGGTATCGCAAACCGCTGGTAACTTTGGTGGTAGGTGACAATTCAGTGTCATTCGGCTGTTTGCCGCATCTAACTTAATGAGACCTTATGTGGTTCTGTGCCACTCCACGTCTCGAGGCCATGGTTTCTGGTTACCCTTTATGCGTATTGGACCATTACAGCTACGGGGAATGTCCCCTTCATTGGACTCCTGCGTCCAATATGTAAGCTCTGCTTTTGGAGTGCACGACGATCTTTTTATTGTCTGGTCCATTTACAGTTCTGTATCCTTATATTTAAAGTTTGCCACTTATAAGCTTGTTTTTAATAAGGCAGTTTAGTGTTTTCATAAATAGTCTGGTTTATTTGTTTATTGTGATACTTTTATTGGAAATTACCAAGACTTGAAAATGACTTCTAAAATGTCATTGTATCGAGACTACTGTATACCTCAGTTAATTTATCAAAATATCCTACCTAAAATATCTCACGGTTTCCAAAACCAGAGACTAGGATGATCTATTCCCCAGCATTGTTATATAAAGTTACGCTGCTAGCGTGCACATGATAGAAATGCAGTGGTTAGCGCAGCAGCAACGCCCTCGGGGTTTGTTTATGCAGGAATGATATAGCGCCTACCCTCGACAGGCCGAAAGCAGTCAATTTGTATTCGGCCAGAAAGACACTACGATACTTTGTGCACGTTTAGTCTTGCATACATAAATCGAATTAGGTCCCAACTAAAAGAAACTGCAAATGTAACTTCAGTTGACATTTTGAACGTATGCACCGTGGGTGTCACTGAATTTAATTGCGGGTGGTAGATAGAGCAAATATATCAGAGAATTATGGAGGCTGGATTTTCATATTATTAGAAATCGGACGTTTTTCGTTTAAACTAATCGCTTTCCGGGGATCTACTGTTCAAAGTAACTTGGCACTTGGTATTGAATCGTAAATCCGTCATTCCTGCAAAAGACTGCACTGTATGGTTTTCTTCCACTTCACTGATAATGGCAGAAGGGGAATTTTGTTTCCTCTTCTGGTTTTCCTTTTCTTTTTTATTCCAGTTTTTATGCATTTTGTCATCACTCCTTGAGGCTGTGAACTACTTCGGCAATTAATTGTCTCTCATCGTGATGAACATACAATAGTCCTCTCGTACTGTGAAATAAATTAAACATCACCAAGGGTTGCACATCCGAACTAGCCCAGCGTAAGTTCAGCTTCAAAAGACGGGCCACATAAACGGAGGCAAAACAAAAACAGTCGATGGACTTGATTCGGTTTACTACGGTTAGGAAATTTAACCATCTTCCGTAATTTCGATTCGGTGTGTGGAAGTTTCAGGCCTCAGTACTGTGACGAGGCGGAAAACAATTTTATTTATCGCTAGGTTCCGTTGTCAATGTTTTATCAATAATCGATATAAAAACTTTATTTGACCAAAACTGCTTGTTAAAGCGGTTATTATTCTTTACTACATGGCGTTAAAATGCGTTTTAAAAGCGCTTACCACTTATCAACGGTCGAAATTGGGTAGTATATTAAAAAAATTTATAAAGAATGAGAATATACAACAAATATCCTTGATATTCTACCAAGACAGAATTACAGCTTGGCGTGGTGTGCTCGCTTGCGTGCTTCCGCGTCTCAAGTGACTGTGGAGGATAACCCTCTCAAGTTGAATATCTAATCGTGTCTGTCAGCTTAATAAGTAGATGCCAGTCGAAATCCATTCTTGTGCTTGGGGAACACCTGGTTCTTATTGATCTTCTAACCACTGGAGAAACCGTTGTGACGAATGAGGGTGGGAAAAAGCAGCTTATAGAATAAAAGTACAACAGGTTGACTTAAAAGTGAAGTATTTGGAGTTTTTTTGGAGGCAGGAGAACTCATTTGACTTCTTTCGGTATCTGTCGCTCGCCTAGGCTGAGCAGTCCAAAATAATGACTACCATCCCGTCGCGTTCCGATTGCTTAATTAGATGGACTGAGCAACAGACGTGAACCGGAAGAGTACCGTTTAGCCACGGACCAGGAAAAACAAAATGACATACGAACAGTGACAGGGTCACGTGATAAGCCTGAACAAGCTACATTAATGTCCATTCGATGATGTCCTTTTGCCGGGTTAACTTTCCATTGCTTTGTGCGGCAGAGTTGGAATCAAAGGCCCTTCTTAAGGTCCCAAAGCAAGAATTGCTCCCGCGTTGTGAGTGGCCATGAAGTATAGCTTGCCCGCATATCTTACGCATCCTTACTGTGAGTGAACTTGATGACTTTCTTTTGACCCAGGGGCTATGTGGTGAGTTCGGGATGATTGTTTCCGCGGATTATTGGAAGTTATTATTAGCAAGAGGGTTGGATACAGATCGAACAAACCGCTGAAGCCTAAATGCTCACCTTACTTGACTGCGTTCCATGTACATAGACTATATCGGACAGGGCAAAAAGCCGTCACAGGCAGAAACCCTTACACTTCTGGGATAGATATCAATGCTAAATCCTCAAAGCTCTACTTCCGTAATCCATTTGCAACTCAGATACAATCTCGGTCTCATGCTTTAGTCTCCGCGTTTCAGATGGTCTTACATCGAGTGCTGATGGTCATACTAACGTCAAGATCGTTTAGAGCACGTAAGCCAAGTGCGTTTGTTAAACTAGGTCTTTGTAATTAGTAGTTCTTACTCAGTTATCAAGTTAATTCTAGGTGTTCACATCGGAGTTAGCGAAGCTCCTGTGATCAGTCTGGGCGTGAGACTAGATACCTAGGGACTGGTGTGAACCATTGATTCTTCCGATTTTCAAGAAAGTTGATAGATCTTCATGTAAAATCATAGGTGGATCTTTTTGTTAAACAGCGCATCCAAACAATTAGTTGGCATTATCCTCCGCCGGTTATCTGAAGCTTGCAAAGGTAGTTCGTAAGGACCAAGCTAACTTCCGATCAGGTCGGGATGAATTGCTCAAATATCCGTGACACAGGTCTTGAAACATAGGAATGTGTTTCTTAGACTCAAAATTTCCATGTTCCTTGATCCAAAAGCGGCATTTGGCTCACTTGAGCACTCTATTATGTGGATTCGTATCTCACTGAATTGCGTGCCAGAGAAATTCGTCTTAGTTTTTCCAATCTTTGTATTCGAACAGCAGAAGTCGAGTCATTAATCAGGGTGATCTTTCGCCCAAGTTCATCACGACACGTGTTGTTCATCAAGGTTGCACCCTTTCACTTTTTTCTACTAACTTTGCAATTGAGATAATCATGGCGGAACCTCTGCTTTGTTTGAGAATAATGGCATTGATATTTGCTCAGATATTAAACACTGTGATTTAGAATATACGGACAATGCTGTGCTATTGAATAAAGGTCCAGGTAAGTTTCCGGTTTTCTTGGTTGACTAAACGATTGTGCAGCTATGTTTGGGATGCATTTTTGCACCATTGAAGTGCAAAATGCTGTTACAGGACGCTATTGACTCCAAACTGAACCTTGTCTTTGCACGAGAAGAATTGAGTGAGGTAAATATATTTAGTTAGTTTGGTAGTTGTATCTCACTTGATGGTCATATATCGGGTGGCAAGTTCTCAGACACACTGAAGACTCGATTAACATCCACCGAAGTGGAGCATCGGAATGAAATCCGGTTACCTGCCGAAGGTCTAGTTTACGCATCAACAGTAGGATCGATGCTGCTATACGACTCCAAAACATGGCCGTTGTCAAAAGGAAGTATGTGGAGACTTTTGTGTTTTAAGGCCATAGTCCTCTTAGTGCTACTGGAGTTTGATAAGGGGGCTTTGCGGCTAACTCAGTGGTTATGCGTATGGTGGTAGATCGCAGATTTTAATCTTTCGAGACGTAATGGAATGTGAATAGAAAAATGAGGTTGGGATTTGTTGTACGCATGTTCGCAAAACGCATGCGTCGATGTACACTGTTTTACGAGAAATCGGAAAACGTGCTGAGGTTCCCATGGGAAAAATATGAAAGCTTTAACCAGCGGACTGGCCAGTATAGGTCCGGTTAGACTTCCAGGTTGGTATCCACAGGATCCCTCAAGCGATGGTTGGATAAATTAGGTGATTTGACAAACCGCCACGGTCAGTGACGTTCCTGCGTTCGAAATCTTTCTTTTATATAGTTTATTGGTTTATTTTTTTCGGTCCATTGTTCACAATTTCTCACCCAATTTTCCTCTTTGGAATAGACGTTTATGTGAAGAAGCGAGAGAAAGTACAGCACGTTTAGACAAGGTTTATCATGTTAATAACTGAAACGAAACACGTTCGTAGCCGCCTGATCGTTAAGCATGGTCACATTACATTGCGGCTGTTCTACGCCATCATTATTTTCCTTTAATCTTAGGTTACATCACGAACATAACCCATTCTTCACAACTGCATGTTTATGTTAGTCCCCTACTTGGGTGTCATTCAAAGCCTTCAGCATTTCCCAACAGAGCAAGTATTCATAATATAAGCTAACACTGGAAGGAGATGAGAGGAGCCATGAACCCGTAGGCAGACACCACGTAATGCCTCATCAAGTGTGCCTCAAGCTACGGGTATCGTTGGCTTCGATTACTGTCCTGGAGTCTTAGAAATTCGTCCATTTAGATGCCATGTGCAATAAAAAATGCAAACCTTTAAGATACCAGCTGACCAGTAGTCTTGTGGATCACCGCAAGTAATGATTGTGAAAGGAGTGTAAGGAAATGGAATGTGTCGTTATTGTCAAAGTAACTTACTAAGAGTACTTTTTTGTATGCCTTAGCAACACTCCTCTGCAGACCTACACTAATATTATAAGCGGTAAATTGCGCACTGCCTTGATTATCGCGCTGGATAACCAAGAAAGTGCTGCCTATTGCTTCGAACAGAGAAGGTGGTGGCAGGTTTGCACCTGCTCAGAATTAAGAGCTCGGTTGATGCTCAACTGCGCTGGGTGTGAAACCTTTGAGTCACAGGCTCTTAAATAATCTCTCCAGGGGTGCTCTTACAAATGTATGAAGACGAAGGTAAACGCCCTATCTCCTTCCACAGAGTAGATTTATCATTGGTCGTCAATCAAGAGGGACAGATCAATTCCAATTTCAAATCAACTCCGAACGGCGTTCGAAGCATACCGATGTGTGCTCAGCGGCATCTGTGACGAAAGAGTGTACTGGGCACTCAGGAAGTCCGACTCCACCCAACGTATGAACCGTGCAATCAGTCGCCGAACGTCAGTGCGTTACGTGACTTTTACATCGTCTTGCTGCTTTAAGAGTTAAGCCGTTTGGTCAAAGGACGGGAGTAGGGTTCCCCAAGTCAACCCTCTACTTTACCTGAAGCAGCCGAGTAGTGTGAAGCCCATACGAACTATGGATCTCGATGGATGGCCGATGACCTGTATATAAGGAATGTAAAAAGTACCATGTGTGATAAACCTTACACAATGCTTATTTACTCTCCTCTTCCTCACTCATCCTCTCCGTCACTTCTCATAATTCCATTGGCAAAAGTTCTGCACACAGATTTGTGCGGTATGTATATGCTGCAGTATCATTGTATAACCATTTCTGGGTTTAGGTGTGATGCGCTTGAGCCCAGAGCACAGTAGATCAAACATATACTGAACTTAAGTAGATTGTGTTGCTTAGAAAATGTTTTCCGCTTGGTCGGAGACTTACGGCTTTGTTATACACTGTTTTCCGATGAAGCTGTTTAGTGGAAAGTGGATCAGGGTGGTCAGTCCATTATGTAACGGATAAGTATGAACCCCGTAGCCGATGGCCGTTACCAAGTAAATCAGTTTGAGTTAGATAGTTAGGATCAACGAGATCTCCCAGATAGGTGCTTTGAGACTTTCTGGTACATGGCCAAATACCGCAGTCATTAGTTTTCATTCACCCTCTGTTTTATGATCTTTTGACTTTTTTCTCGTTGTCGATCAGTATTGCGAGAACGTCAGTGCAAGTTAGTGGTTGTAGAGTCTGATTTTCGTTGTAAACTCTCCTGAACATTAACTAAACAGGAGTAGTTCATCCCTCTTCTGCTTTTGATTATTGGTGTTGCAAAAATGCGCAGTCTAGCCCCCAACCACCACTGTCAGAACTCTTTTAACCTATTCCTTAAAGCTGATATTCCATCCTCATTATTCTGCGGTGAGCCAGTCTCCGGTCGTCACGATTACCCTTGGTAATGGTTATCTCTTTGTTCTGTGATCCAATATTATTTCCATTTTTCAGCTGTTTCAATACCTTGGATGAATTTAGTGAATTTCCTGTCAAGTTTTTGAGTTCCTACCTCTTTGGAAATCTGTTCAGCACATATTAATGATGATTAACTTGATCTTCCAGTCAATACTAGTATGTTTTCTACCCGGTCGATATCACCAATGTGATTCAGTGCTACTGCTTATTTCAGTTGCAACACGAATTTAAACAGAATGTGTGAAAACTTATGCACGAAAATAAGCGGCAATAAAACCACTTTCTACACTTCAAAGAAGATAATTACAATCGGTAGAAAAGGTCGTGCTCCGGTCGATTTGTCCTTGGATGAGTCCGAATGCGTTTCGCGAAAGCACCTCGAGATTCATCGAAATGGGAGTCAGCTGTTTCTAAAGTGTTTTAGCAAAAATGGAATTTTCATCGACGGGGAATTTTTTCTGGACAAGAAGAGTTCTACTCGTCTAAAGGACCGGTAAGTCTGGTAAATAATTTTTCCCATTGAAAGAAGGTGTCAACTTCGATTTCCTAGCACAAAAGTTGTACTGCAAATCGAAGTGGTACAAAATTCGGATGTCGCCAGAAGCAATGACCCCTTTAATGCATCCGAATTCTCTGTTTTGGTTGCCCAAGATACGGTGTCTAAATCAATTTCACAGTAAGTTTCCAAGAATTTTGTCATAGACACTCAGATGGGTTTACGCTTGATACTTAATTGTAAGCAAAAGTTTTCAAGGCACCTGCATTGTTAGTTTGTGGCTTCATTCATATTTAATTATCCAATAACGTTTCTTTCACTTGGCATAAATTTCACTCACTGTACAGTGTTTGAATGAGTTTTTATCTTTTTTGTCTTTTTACTTCCTTTATTATGAAATAACAATGTATATCATTTCTCAGGAAGGGGGCGGTGGCCAACAGAAGGCTGCCGAGTGGGGAAGTTGACCGGCGGTGGAAGGATTCGAGCCCGCGACCTTCACACCCAAACGCCACGATCTTATCGGTTTGACCACCGCGACTATCAACTGGAAAGTTTTATTCCGCACTTTTTCAGGGGAAAAAGGATGTAGTAGTACGAAACACTTTAGTTACTTTTTCTTTTTGTTGACTTAGCTTAAGGGAAGAAATACCAACACCTAGATAGTTAACTACACTGGGTTTTTCAAGGTTTTTAGCATGACTACTGCTCGACTTTTGCTATGATTCCCATAGAGAACACAGAGCAATGGCCAACACAGTGTTGTTACTTTGGCTGGGGATGAAATGCTAGGGACCTAAGTACCAAGCTTAATCATCCAAAGGCCACAAAAACCATCAACCTGAGCCATTAAACACCAATATTCATAAACGTTAAAAATTAAGTAATCCTGCATTCAGTGGCCAGCTAATTCGAAAAAGGTGGCTTTGATTTATCAGGATGTGGCTTGCGTCCAGTCGCTGACGTAAATTACATCAATTAATGTCTTCATTTTGATTAATTTTTCAATCTTGGTCATAGCAGTAGTATCAAACACGCTACTTGGTTAATTGCAGTCAGTGGCAAATAACGGCCTATATTACTTGTTGTTGATGCTTAATGCAGCATTGAGGGCCAGGGTTGACATCCCGGCGATTAGGTTGTTCCGCTCACAACCATTCACTCATGATTCGCTTCTTGAGCTTGGCGCGATGAAAAGCGCAATCCTCCAGAAAATGCAGTACATTTTCTATGCTGCAAATGCATCAACCAACTCGGGGCTGGGTGTCCAAGGCTCTGAGTTGGCTACTCGCTCTGAACGCCCTTCGAATTGCCGTCAACTGACTGGCTTCTTGGATAGCCTCTTCTGAAGAAGTCCTATGCACTAATTTACTATGGCTGTGTTACTAAAAGACCAGGATGAAGACAAAATCCCGGCAACTCTACCGGGTTGACTGATCATTGATAATCACTCTAGGGGATCTGGCTAAACCCTGATTCCAAACAAACCACAGGCGAGTACGATACGATCGGCTGTTTGGTCACCGGTGTCCGTGGTGAAGTGTACTGTAAACTCCGGATGCCTGTCCTCATTCGAAGTACGCATGATCTAAACAGTCAGTCACCGGCTCCCATTGGATTACGTGACCCCGTTCCTGCTGCCTTGTGAGTTAGACCACGTGGTCAAAAGTTTGAAGTAGGATCTCATAAATCAACCACATTCGGTTTGGGCAACCGGGTAGTAGCAAGCTCTCAGAGGACTCATGGATCCTGATGAGTGGCCGGTGATGTGGAGACTAGAAGCACTAGCATATGTTGTGAATTCTACGCATTGTTTCTTTTCTTTCTCATTTTTCGCTCATTATGTTCATCCCTCATCATGATTCCGATTGTACACTATCTTTATTCAGAATTGTGCATAGGACTACGTATATATATATCCATGGCATTGAATAATGACTTTGGTGTTGATATTGCCTGGTAAGCTACTTGAAAGTTTCTACCATCGTTTATTTTCTGTATCGAATGAAATCGTTTTGTTATTTGATGCTCATTGGAATCTTCCCACAATTTTGGTCTCCTGAAACGGTAGATGGGCACTTTTATTTTCTCGAGGGACTATGGATGTGAACAGCTTGTATGAGTCGTCCTTCAGCTTGCTTTGGCCGAGTTTATTTCCCAACCTTTCAGCTCAAGATTATCCAAACGACAGACGGTTATGTAGCATCAGTTTACCGACGAGTGGTTCTAACTAAAAAGTAGCACCGCATATTCGCTTTTTTAACTCAGATTCCACTAAATGTACATAGTATGACAGATCGGAGACATACGTACCAAGTTATTTCTGAGGTTTACAACGAAGTGAGACAAAAGTGGAAATCATGACTCTAGAAGTTCGGGTATCATAGAACTGTCTAAGTCTCCACTTAGTCAGGTGTGGTAACGAGTCGGGTAATACAAAGTTGTCTACCAATAAGGTAACTGGCAGAACTATGATCCTAGTGTCCAACTTTCTATGAATAAAATGCCTAATGCACTTGAATACTGCCGGTAGTATGCTTTTGTTTCATTTGCACACGAGTCTTCTCGAACGATTGCTAGCAGTAATCAGTGCTGTACCAAGACTCAGGACAATGGACAGCAATTTTACCGTCTACTAACTCCCAGACCATCGTTGATGTCATTTTCACCCAGTTGTTTAGTGCTGGCTGATGGTACGTGCACGAGATCAAAACAGTTTTAGCTCCCATCAGGGTTGTAATACCTAGGCTTTTAAGGTTTTATGAATTTTGGCACTCAGTGGATCTCGCGAATGTTCTTCACTCCAGGTTCACCCGAGGCTTGAATTAATGCCCTAGAGACAATCGAAACCATATTTCGGCGATCGGAAGGACCTTGCCAGTTTACAGTCAGTTGAATGGTCTTTGGCGGGGTTCACATCAATGTTTCCCCTTTTTACTGTTTATAGGTGGAATAGTCCAAGAGGGGAGACACGTTTATGTGGCCTAAGACTCCCTCATTTAAGCACGCAATCGCCGTTCTGCTTTCCAGTAGAGGCCAAAGTAAGCACTACCCCTCCGTAGATTATCCATATAATATCACTTCGATATTTACGACTATAAAAAGTTCATTACTAACACAAACTTCAACTTGTACATGACAAACCCTAGCAGAAGACAGCTTATGTAGCACTAGGATAACAGATACTGTGTTGTCTTGTGTAGGGGAGGTTGATCTGGTTCTAATTAGACGGAGCTGTTGTTTTGATGTAAGGTCCGGATGTCCATCAGTGGTCAAGTGACGAACGTGACTCTCAGGAGTTTTAAAAAGCCCGTTAAGGATTGGAAAAGACAGAGAGTAGCTGTACTAAAGAATAGTGTTTAGTTCAGAATCATTCTGATGAGATCAAAAAGCCCTGTCAGAATCTCCGATTAGGTGTAGTTAAATTCCGTGGGATTATTTTCTCTCCGAAGACGGCCCCAAATGGCCCACAGATATGATAAAGCTAAACAGTTTATTAGGACATGTCGAACATATCAATGATCTGCTAAATAAGTTTGTCACTAGTGTGATATATGGTCAGCGTAGGTTTTCAACACTTCTGTCTCTTTATTTTTTGCTTCCCTATTTTTCCTACTCCCTTCTGCTATCTGTTACAATATTGTGTTCTGGGAGGACTGTGCCGAACTGCCAAGTAATCAAATATGATATAGATATTTTCTTGCATGAACGTCTCCTCTCTGGTTCAGACGCTTGATCTTCGTTTCGCTTAATCAAAATTGAATATTCTTCGCCATACACATTACATTTCGGTTGTTTAAACTACATGTTGTTATTGCGTGAATTATTCTGTTCTTATTGTGCCTAGGTTGAACGAACCATTTTTACCAGTTGAAGACTGCGTAATTGGTGGTGATGCGACACCCACATCAGCAAGTTCTGTGTATTCAACATGCAGCAATCGTACTTCGAAAACCGTCGATTGTTCTAAGGAAGCTGATCAGCTCATGTCGGGCGAATTTGATCATTTGAATTCCGATTCAGCAGCCTTCATTCCCTCACCTACCGGTAACGACCATCTCTTGCCAGACTACTTAAGACCTGGTGCTACAAATGAAAATTTCTCGATTCGAGAACCACTCCATATCAGAACGGATTTATCGTCCACGGAATCAGACTTGGTGGCACGGGCAGCTGCTGTGTTTCGAGAAATCCTCGAGGCCAATGGGGTCTACGGCCTACACGAGCAACGTACAGCTTTCCGGTCTGAGTTATCTACTCAACCCACTCTTCCACTGCACATTCCACCTGAATTCCAGACGCCTTATAATAAATTGAACGATCCAGCCGGAAAAATAATCTCAAATACAGAAAGTCAAGTGCACACATCCTTGTCGTTCCCTTCAGAACGCGGGATTGACAAATTTTGCAGTAAGTTCGGGGTTTGTTTATAGCAGCTCATGGTGCATTCGAATGGGTTTTTACTTCATGGTTTAAATCACTAGAACACCTTCGTGTTGTTGATAACTGTGTGAAGCTTTCAGACATCATTCTTCTCACCGGCTTCTTTATAACCCGAATTTGAAACCTCTGCTGTATAACGCTGTGTAAGTAAATCTTCAACTGTGACAGAAAGCTTGCACTAGTCCGTAAAACGTGGTTTCTCTTCCAAAACTGCCCTCCTTTTTCGTCTTTGTCAATCCGTTTTGTTTTACTGTTCACGATACCACAGGTTCAAGGGTCGTTATTACTTAGAGTGTGATATGAAACCGTGACATTCACCCCCCACACGTTAGTCTTGCCCAGTTGACTGTCGTCGGGCATAGCCAAAAATGAAACTCCCATTTTATCTAGACATTAAGTTATTCTTTGCCACATAGGTTCCGTAGATTGTTGATTGATTTTCGATCGTCTTTCCTTACACCGATCACAGTGGCGGTGTTAGACAGAAATCCGCTGTTCCCCGATTATTTACCACGTCTAAACTTTTCGGTCGTTTTGGGATTCCGTGTTTCGCACGGTGTTGCTGAATTCTTTTCACCGTTTGTTGAATTCTTATGAATTTGTCAAGAACAGCTTGTTGATGGAAGTAACAAAGAGGCGACGCTTAGGTTACGGAAAGTGACCATTCTTAAAGCTGTTTCCCATAAAAATTCCTGGACCATTTTTTCGATAAATGTGTTAACATAGGTTGGATTTGGTGACCAAAACACGTAATTTTTATTTACTCGCACCGGCAACCCCGTTCTCGATAACTGCATAAGTCCCCATGGCACATCACACGGTGCAATGTTATCTAGACTCACTCGGCTCACTAATTGGATCCGGTGCCCTAAGCTGTTCTGAATTACAAAGAAGTATATTCTCTGCAGCTGAGTTTGGCTACTACTAGGAAACAAAATCTTTTGTTTCTTAGAAAATCTGAAAAATTTCTTGTTATTGGTAAGAAGATTACAACAGTTTTTTGCTCCTTTCCATTTGTACCATTTAGCTTTGGCGGTTTGTTGATACGGTATTGCGTCACTGTCGTCGCGCCTATCAAGGTTTGATCGTTGGGATCCGATTGTGCCAGAGCAACAATCACAATTTATCCGTAGTCGTTTCTAGTCCCGCAACAGTTTGAATATTCGATACGCGATAACCATCAGTTGGACTATGGAAATCAGTCGTTACATAGCATTTCTTGGTTCCGGTCTTTCACAGAAGCCATTAATACTTTTTGTTTTTCTGTCCGCAACGGGGTTGTGCGTGCCTTGTGGTGCATACATCATGTGCGTTGTAAATACCGGTCAAAATTGATTGGCTATCCCAGTCTGAGTGAACGAACTGTTGCGCAGAAAAATAGCCATCACTACTGGTTACATGCGAAAGAAAAAATTGAACTTCCTAGTCCGTTGAATCTTCCACTGATTTTAATCATCTCTTACATATGAAAGCTTTGTACGGGTTTCTTTGAGAACAATACAAGTGATCATGTGTAGATATTTGAATGCCAGATGAACAGTACAGTGTGGTTTGAAAACACATTTGCAGATGAACACGAAACTTACTGGGAGCGATTTTTGAAATGGGATCCGTCTCGTTATTGGAAACGGCTGTGCATGTAGAATGTCGGCCGTAGGTCATTATTTTGGTTAATATGATCATATTTGGATATGGCTGTGACCATAGGGCTTGTTTCCTGCATCTTCGTATTTTTGAATTCAGCCTATATTTTGAAAAAACCGAAGCATCTAGGTGAGTGACTGACCAGTGGCCGATTAGACCGAAACGGAAACTGGATCTTTACTTGGACCTATTGGGTTTCAGAATCAATATTAGCTTATAATACCAAGTGTATCAAGGAAGCCTCCTCATTCGTTTGGAGTACAGTAGTAATAAATCGGACCAGTCAATTAATTGGGTGGTAGAGAACATGGTGAAATGTACCGAGAACAGTTCTTTTACCTGTTCGTCGATTAGATGAAATTGCTACCAATCGGTAACATTTTGCCCTCTCGAATCATTGATTGTTTGTGTGATTCGGTACCGTGGCTCCCTCTTTTGTTTTGAGGATTATTGGCAAAGAAACGTGGACTGATTCATTTCATTTTCTCGACTGGAATACCTTTCAGAAATTGTTTCGAGCTCTAAACCAGATGACTGCTCAATTTATCACCGGGGCACAATCGTATCTCAAGTTCCCATCCAGGTGAATTTTTAGGATCCTTACGGAGAACCTGGGATAAATTCTTATCAGTTGTGCAGTCGTCTTTGATATAGATTGAGTCAAGATGCGCTTGTGAAACTTGACGGCTGTCGTGTATCAGAACAGGCAACTGGATCAGATCGCTTCCATTTCGCGGGTGTCTCAGTCTAATTCGCACGAAAAAATGCACGGCACAGTCTGATAGTTCTGGATTGAAGATCGTTTTAGTATGCTGTAACACTGAATTGCTTATCTGAGTTTTAAAATCAATCTTCCGATAAAACCTGCATCTGTTTTTAGGAAATGGTCAGTATTCAGATCGAACGCAGAAGTATGTAATGGTAGATCACGGTGACAGGCATAATAGAAGCTTTAGAATCGGGTAGCTAAAACATACTAATACAGTGGAAAACGGTGAATTTAATATTTCAACGATTTCTTAAAAAAATGTTGGCAAGATTAGGTTCACTGTCGTGCGAAGTATTGCTGAGGCTAAGGTAATGTTGTTGAAATGAAAAATCTTCCCGACAGCACCTGTTTACAACAAGTCTTATAACGAATACTCTTCCTTGTAGACGTCTTGCTTGCTCTTCCTGTATGTGCGTGTAAGAGTGAGCACTGACATGTTCGGATGTTTGTCATCTAAACACGTCATAGTGTGTGCCCGTATGTCCCCGTAGTCCTGTGGATCTAGATTTATTTTTTTGATGATCTGGAGTTTGTTATTATTATTATTATTATTATTATTATTATTATTATTAGTGGGATCGTCATCTTGGTTGTAGTGGCTCTTGGTGATGATGATGATGGTGCTATCATTTTTATCAGCATTACTTTTTGGGGCCTTGTGGTCGCTAACCTTGGTGTTGCAAACAAAGTTGGGCGTTCAGTGTTCAAAACTTGCCGACGCTAGAAATTGTTTGTGTCAACACACGTCTACCGACATACAGTTATTCTGCGATCTAAATATCAAACTCGAAAACCATCAATCTTTATAAAAAATACCAGCATTTATTATTATTATTATTATTATTATTATTATTATTATTATTATTATTATTATTATTGTTATCGTCACGATCATATTGCCTTTCGTTCAAGTCCCGGATTTTTTTTGTCCCAAATCAGTTTCTGTTTCGCTCCCATTCCTTCTCTAGCTGACGTGAATATTTTCATTTTTCATGAAATGTACGTTCAGTAAGCCAGTGGGACATTTAACAATTTGAAAACTTATTTGTTTTCTTCTACTATCATTATTATCATTGGTATTATTATTATTATTATTATTATTATTATTATTATTTTTATTATGGATATTGTTACGGTGAATTTGTAACTCTAATGGTTGTAATGATGTTTTTATTAATGATGTGGATGTTGACTATCAGCAGGGCGACGAGAACGAATCTGTTGGTTGTCATTTTGTTATAGCGATTAATTCTCTCTTGTTTTCATCGTATTGTTACTGCTGTATTCATCTTTGTTAGTTCATCATGTTACTTAATCAATAATAGCACTGTTTTCGTCATTAGTTCGTTCCTGTTTTACACTCATGTTGTTTTACTTTTGTTCTTTCATTTACACACACAAAGACGAATGACCGAACCAACCGACTGTTTCCAATCAATCTTTATTTTGGTATGCTCAGTTTCACACTTTTGTCCACTGCTCTATGTACTGTAGGCCGTTGGTATGCTAGGCCTCCTGGGTATTATGATTACTGTTTTCCTTCTCATTCGAACTGCGTACTCATATCCACACACACACACACAAACAGTTCACATTAAAAACTAGCCCAACGGGCTTGGACTTACCTGTTTCTGAGTTGGTTTACATTACACTATTAATACTTTATGTAGGTTCAAGGTTGTCCGTTGGAATTCCCGACCTAGAGCTTCATTTCTCCTTCTCACCTTGCTGTTGCTTTGAATTTTCACTAAGCTCGATGTTAACAGGTTACAGTTGGACACAGGCTTGCCGTCGTACGAGAATAAGAAATAATTTGTGCAGAGTGAGTGTTGCTTCTCTAAAACGAGCTTCAGTCGGTACTCGAATTCATTGATCTCCTGTGGTCAGTACTGATCAGTTAGTCCTGTCTTAAGTGGATATGTTAAACGGGCCTAAAGGCACACATTAAAATAACGGCCGAAGTCACATTTGTGTTGGTTACATCTCTCCTTGTTTTGGCACCGAAGGAAACTTGTTTGAACACTGAAAACATGAGTATGCAGTGGTCAGAAAGATTGGCAGCTTGACACAACATTAAGATCAACATGGAGTACAAAATCTGTGGGTGAGTTTTATTTTCTGTTTGATAGTTTCACTCTATTGTGGGTGTCCGTAATCCCAAAGCCCTCAGAGCCCCACCCACTTATGCACATAGGCCCACGAACAAATTACTCTACGAATAAGACCTCTTACCTGGGCGTGTTAAGTTTATTCCATTGACGGAAATCGATTCGGTCAGCATGGTTCCATACGAGAACGAATGCCGAACGGTTTCCAACTCGGAGATCATATTAAAGTACATGATGAGCAAGCCGTGTACTGTTTGAAACCCACTCGCCTGTCACATTCCACGTGCGGTGCATCAATGTGACCATTGACCTCAATCAGGACACGTTCATCCATATCTCTACCCATTCAAGGGAGAGCTGCAGCACTCTTCGGACGATTGTACGAATTGGTTCCAGCCTGTACTAATCGATAAACAAACAACCTCCGGTTTTACGATATTCACATTGTGCTGTGCCCTCGCTGAAGTGATGTTCATATTCTGTAATGCTTTCGTTTTCCCCGTCTATGTCTGTGTATGACCTTAATCGCATTGAAAGTGTAAGTTTTGAGCGCATAGTTACGATCACCTAGGGAACCTTTCTCATTGTAGTATAACCTACTTCCGCTAGACAATCGATCCGGAAATAATTGCATTGTCGTTGAATGAAAAGTATTATCCTGACCAACAATCATCGTTAGTCCATAAAATGATGAGTTGTTGACTCTCGTATTTCCCCTAGGATTGGAATGAAACTATCAGCTCAAATAGCTCCCCGGAGCGGGTTCTGCGACATCTTTCTTTAGGCTACAAGTATGATGTTTCGCGTGGCCGAACTAAGGACCGGATTCAGCGAAATCTTTTTATCCTTAGCACACCAATATTCTGGATTCTATACTCATACATAACTTTGATCATTGGACTAAACTAGTCTCATTTGTGCAGTTGTTTGTCACTAGTCGGCAGATGGTTTAAGGTGTAAGCGCTTTGTGTGATTGTAATTCATTTAAAACCTTACTTACTTCATTATTCGACTGAGGTAACTGCTCTTTACCACATCGAATGACACCGAAATTTTTGATTATGCATCTCACAGTCTACCTTTCTGTACTGTTTTTACGCTTGCTCAGTGTGGCCGGAAGAGGTGATGCAATGGCCAGTCTATGGCTCAGTGTAAGAGCATAAACACGCCGGTTTCAGCATCGGCTTCGGTCGGTATCTTCTGCCTCCCTGTTTTGGATCTTCCTAGGCTAGAGATGCTAAATGACATGGCCTGGAGTCGTAATCACTTTTGAAAATGCTGTACAGCCTGTCTAATCAGTTCTAGTGTTACGTAATGGGAAATAATATATTTCGTCTCGTAAAAAATTACCCCTTCCCTAACCGCCTTCATATTTTCAAAAGATCCTCACCCTCATTGATTTGACCTTGTTGCATTGAAGCCATACTTAGCTGATTTATTTGATCTCACGAATCTCAGGAATTCCACAAATTGCGGGTATTTTGTTCCGATTTTTGTACAAATGCACTGAAGTTCGAGCCTGTTGAATCTACCAACTACAACCGAATTGTACGCATGACGTTTAACCAAGTCACTCACTGCGATTGGGACGTATGAGTAAATCGACGGTAATTTGCTACATTGTGAACTGGCAAAAGTACATCTGACTAATTTGCGGTCAGCTATGTGGTCAAGTCGAAAAAAATCGTAGTCACATGAGGCTTTGTCCATGTATCCGCGTCTGCGTCTGGTCTCGTCTACCGTGTATGCGCCCCACTGCAACACAGTCACGTTCGTGTTCTCGTTTGGGTACAAGTAGATTGATACAAAGTACACACTAGACACACGCGATCAAGAACTCAGAGAAACACTGGTACATTGAGGCCAATGCGTGTTCTGGTGCGGTAAAAGGTATGTCTTTACAGGGATTTCATTATCATGTGCAAATCTCACCTCCGCGCTTTCCCACTCGAAGCACTCAGTCGATAAATCTGTGCTTGTTCGTACTAGCTGGTCGACTGGGACTGTTCGATTAATGGTTATTAGGAGGAGAAGCGGCTTCGACAGATTCCCAAATGTTCATAAGTAGGGATACGTTATTGTAAAGTTGTCTTAATGCTAGTTAGGGATTTTGCGTTGAAATTTACCCCATATTATAACGGATCCGAACCAAAGGTTAGCCTACTTTCAGTTTACCTTCTCTGTCAAAAGCCACAGTCCACTCACTCTAGTTGTTGATTTGGTAATCAAACCATGTGGACAGCAAAGCTTTGTGACAATTTCCAACCGAGCTTATCCCTCGGTTATAGATTGGTTGATGTCTGGAAATCTTTACCTTCAACCGAGAAGTAGAACGATGACGTAAATCGGCTGCTGGGGCAACAAGATGGTCGACAATATCTTCTAACCAGTAACCGCAGGCATTCAATAATCGGACCAAAAATGAAACAAACAAAATACTTGATCTCCGTGGCGACTGCAATCGCGATCATCTCTGTGATGACTAAATGATTCGTAGTTCAATGAGACACTATTAATTGTGCTCCCTGAGACAGTTATTGATTTATATATTATTAATGTACGTTTCTCGAATTTCGTTTTTAGCTGTCGTCAGATCAGTTTTCACAGCCCGAGGGGTTAGTGATTTCCCCATCAGTCCAATCTTCATTTCAAGCAAACTTGTGTGCTCTTCGCTGGATTAAGATCCGAAAATTTAGATGATCATCGAAGAAGTATTATCCCGTTAACGTTTCCCAATTCAACAGTTCTTCTTTGATGAGGAGGTATGTTTTCATTTTCGGGAAGAAACTGCCCGTGTCAGCGCAAATTGTTGGCAAATACTTTCTTATCCTCAGCCTCAACTGCTTGATTTGGCTGTTGTAAGTGGCTTTTGACACTGACCCAAATCCTCCGAGTACATTCACTAACTCTCATTCATCCTTTACAGTCGGTCACACGATTCGGGTAACAAAATCTGCTGTAGTGATCCTCTTTCTAGTTTTAGGGCCTTAAACCGCTCCCGTTCGGTCCCTAAAACTGTTACACCGTAGGTACCCCCATGAACAATGGCTGGAACGTCATTCCAGTCCAACAGCTTTGTAGGTATTATCGGTCAACGAAAACAATGGGTTAAGCGATACTAATGAACTTGACTGGGAAGCTGGCCGATCAGACGAGGCCAATAAAAACATAGGTTCCCATTTCAAATGTCCGGTCAAAACACACGTCCATGGGCGGCAAAAATGAAGGACTAATTTTCAAGGTTAAAGATAAATTTGTGCGTCCTTTGTAGTTTGAGGCTGGCTTGTACCGGCTGAATCATTTGTATGTGATACTGAGATCAGCTTGGTGATATCCTGATTCAGTGAACGGTGACTACGTCAGAACACAAGTGGCGGGAAGTTGCGTGGTGCAAGGAAAGCAATCTGACCAAGTGAGTCGCTAGAGAACCTCAAGAAACCTTTGGTACAGCCAGCATCAAGAGTTATCAATAAAGGCACCAATCAGACTAATATGAAAAGAATATTGATCGAAAGAACAATGTGAGATCCGAAATCAGAGGCAAAAGACAGCGGAACTGCTCAAACGGTGCAACGGTCCACCTTTCGGGAGATCGAGGTAGAAAACAGGCTACAGCTAACTGGCCACGCTTACGATGCCGTTGTCAGTAGTACCTTTCTTCGTGAACAGAACAGTGCCCTTCTAATTTGGTCCACTTCCTATAAGAAAAATCAAAGTCGAATTCCATCCATCATATATTGGGCTGTTTTTCGCGTTCCCCATATCGGTTTTTTATGATATACTTCAGGCCTGAGTGTAGGGAAAGGGGAATAGGCCATAACCACTGGGGCCCATTACACGGGAGGGTGGGGTGCGGGAGAATCGAAAACCAAAACTCGGAAATTCGGAGTTGGATAGAACCCCATTGGTCCAATTATGGAAAAGTTGTCAAAGTTCTGAATTTTTTCTGGTTTTTTTCACCAGCTTTAAACTCTAGTCCAGGAAAGACTCTCGAATTGCTGCATTCCGTTGGTTATTTTTTGCGGCTGCACGGGGTATGTCTGGCGCTGTCCATGGAGTTGACCAGTCTTCAACAAGCAGTCCAACGGAGACGGCTAAACCCTGTATGCTCATCGACACCTGCGGTGAATCGATCTACTGGGCACACAGAATGTATGGCCCTATCTGAAGTGTGTATGAACTGAGCAGTTAGTCCCCAGTCCCCAGTGGGTAACCTGACCCTCAGTTCGTCCTACTGCTTTATGGGTTAGAACATTTGGTCAAAGGCTCAGAGTGGGGTCGCCAAGATAACCTTCCAAATCGGTTTGGGCAGTCGAGCAGTATGAAGCTAAAAGGGAAATCATAGATCCCGTTTGAAAAACCGAATGATGAAGAGATGGAGAATAGAGAAGCTATCATACATGGGAAACAATACACGTTGCATTTTTTTCTTTCCTCCTGCTCGTTCATTTTTTCCGCCATGTTGATCAGTATGCAGGTCTGTGTTAAATATTTAAGCCTGGTTAGCCACGACCAGCATCGGTTAGAAATCTGAATCATTCATGCGACCCACCACACTTCTGACAGTTCTGCCAGTTGATTTTCACTGTTTGATCTTGGATGATTGCTGGTGATGCTCCGATATCACATAAACATGCGATTAACCCAGACCTTACGACCACTGGCCAACTATAGTTGTAAGATAGTCTGTATTTCACCATCATCTTAACAGCCAAACAACTTGAGGATTTCATACGGATTTCAAATGTCTAATCGCGTGGTCTTCATTGTTCCTAGTTATTGACAATGAACTGTGCTAAGGAAACAGATTTAACTCCTTTGCACTTTTGATATGGCAGTCTTTGTGGATTGCTGTGTCCGTTGGTGTTTTTTATGCCGGGCCATTATTCCTGGTGAATCACCTCATCTGTCCAAGCGGCCAAAATTGAATTAAGGTTAATAGTTGATGCAATGACAGACTTCTTTCGATTATTTTAGTGAGATGTTCTGTCTGTGAATAACCAGATCCACTGAAGAACAAGGCAACATACAGTCGAATGGAATGACCTTGTCTTTAGTGTAATCGATCAGCCTAAGGATACAAATGGGTGCTGAGAGTAAAATTACACACTAGGTAGCACTTCTGGTCGCTTTGCATGGATTCTCGGTGATTTTCTCGTATTTATCTCCTAAGGATTGGAAAAGCATGGGTTGGCCTGTTAGGTGTGGGAAACAAAAATGCCGGTTTTCTTCCTCTGGTAACTGTGGTTTGGAGTGGAACACACAGACCTTTATTCATATATCTCACATCTCAATATTACTTGCGAGTAGTTTATGGGACTGATTGCTTTGACTGGCTGCCCCTCAGATTCCACACTGAACGCACAAACCGCGGGTCCTCCGGTGAACCTCGTATTCGTGATGCAGCAGACACGAGTTTCGCTTTCACCAGAGCTCATCAGTGATCAGCATATCCACCATCGCACCCAAGGTTTGAACTCAGGACTCTTTCGCACGGGAGGTATGTCTTACCACTACGCTGCCCGAATTACGGGGCCAGGTTTGTTAAGGTGTCGTCCTCAACAACAATCTACAATGCCCGCAGTTTAGAGGGGATAAACAATTGCTCTGTGCGGACTCCAGTGGAATGCCTTCCACCAAGTTAGGCCTTTTCAGCAAGCTGGTTGCTGTCCCATTTGGCTTGTATGGCGTTTGGTTTTCCATGTATATATATATATCTCACAGTTACTTGCTAGTAGTGTGCAGGACTGATTTTGCTCTGACTGACCACCCTTCGGATTCCCCTTAGGGCACACACCCCCCTTGAGAAAGGGCCCTGGGTTCAAACCTTGTGTGATGATGGATGTACACCACTGATGAGCTCTAATGAAAGCGAGACTCGAGCCTGGCGAATCCCAAATTTAAGGTTCACTGGAAGGCCTGCGGTTTGTGCGCTCAATGTGGAATACGAAGGGCAGCCAGTCAGAGCAAAAAAGATCTTTATTCACTTAACACCTTGACGTAGCTAGTCTACTAAGTGGCATGACTTGGGTCCACTTTCCATACGTTGTATGTCTCCTCGGGTTTCTGGCGTAGTTAATTTCACACACACAACTGTTGAGGCTTGTGCATTCCGCACTGTTACGCACAACGTAAACTCTAAGCCAAGTGGTAGTTTTTGTTTGTCTCGACTAACCTTGCAGTCATGAGACGCGGAAAGACGTACAAGGAATTCGAAGGAAGTTGCCCGTTGAATATTCCATAACGTGTCTAATCCACTTGTACGAGTATTCAATGTCATCGATAACAATCATCAGTTTTACAATGGTGATTTCTCAGTCACGCATGTGATTGTGATTGTCGTTCTTGCTGATTTCGTTATTGTTTAGTCAGTGATGACACAAGGTACCAACGACTGACAGAAACAGTTGAACCGGTTGTCCAAATCTGGTTTCAGACAACTGCGGTTTTGTGAATTTATCTAGCGACTGAAAACAAACACTCATTGAATATGCTAGTTTGCACTTTTTAGGCTTTGTTATTGTTGCTGCTGGGTTTTTTTCAGTTGATACTACAGTTCGTGTTGTTGAAACAACTTTCTCTCATAATATTAAACATTGATGTTCGGTTATTTCGGTTTTCTGTTTTTGTTAGTGCGTGTCTGCGTCTGAGCACACACGTGTCATCGGGTGCTGAGCGTTAGAATACGTTGCGGGAAATTTAGGTTATGCAAGAACATGTACCCAAATCCTACCGTCGATCCACCTCTCATTAGTCCTTCTTTTCATTTTTCTTTTCTTGCATCATTTGTAGCTCTGTGTTTGTCGTACAGTTCCTATTGAGCAGCACAAAAGCCGTCATCGAGCGACCGAGATAGGGTAACAAAAAGCAACTCGATAGGACAAGGCATTTCATTAGCCATCGGTTTAATCGTTCACAGTTAAACATCGAATCCGAATTAAAATTCATTTATTTACTCATGTTTTATAGATGGGCAATTTCATTCCATGAATTTGAAGCTCTGCAAGATTTCCCTTGTATGTTCTTGATGAAACAATAGGATATCCACAACTTCTCACATATTCTTGGGGTCAGCTTTACGGAGATTTTACTTGTCTACGGAATTCAGTTCTGCTTCCTTTTGATTTGAAAATTTGAATTCCTATGTCAACCTTTTATTTTTAATTCTTTTGTTTTCCAACAACACCATTATGGTCATAAAAAGGAAGCGACCATTCAAGAGGCGGCTGATTCTGACGCCCAGATTCGAATCCGTGTCCCCAGGCTTCTAATTGGTTCATTATGATTTTGCAGTTTGGCGAACCTAAAAGATAACTGGCTAATCGCTCAGTTGGCTGAACTGTCTTGAAGTAACAAATACAAACTGTAATGTCGTAATACATACCAGATCCTTGTTAATATCTGATAGGCTTTTATATCACGAGCTTCTTACTGAGCATCTAGTTCGAGAAACTGATGTTTTTATGTGGTCGTTTCGCAAATGTCTAACCATCTATTGGTTTTTGTTCATCTAAGGGATTGGGGAGTATTTTTAACACGAACATTCGAACGACTACCCATAGAGGTACATTTCTATACTGTTTATTTTTTGTTGCTTCGCCCGGTGGCTCACCGACTGTGTAAAATACAGTCTGAACAATGGAGCCGGTTACACGTAATACATCATCACCATCTTTCGGCGTTAAACAGTACGGTAAGCCTCACTGACCGTTGCCTTTCTCTCAGAATTACACATTCCAATAGGAAGCGTGAATGTACAAGGCGGAACGGCAATGTACGTACAAGAAAGGCAAAAAGGATGTCGTATCAGCCAAAACAGAATACAGTCTCACCGTACAAACGTACTTTTCAATCATTCTATTTCGACAGAGAATGACAACACGACCGTCACTGTTCACGATTCGTCGCCGCATGCTTCCGTGTCTCTAGCAGGCTGTTTGACGGATTCTTTTCACTGTTCTAAATCCTGTATTCGAACAACAGAAATGGAGATTGTGTTTAGGACGATCTTCCATCTAAATTCCCAACGAGTTGTGTTCATTCAAATTGCCCCTTTTTACTCTTACTTTTCACGAGGTCTCTGCAAATCGATATTTGGGTCCATCAGATATCGTGGTTGAAGATCGCTTACTATTCTTTCTTTTACGGTTTTTGGGTATATGGTTTTATGAATTCGCCGGAGTTACCTTTGGACCGCAATGCTCGATTAGTAGTTTTACTTGGTAGGTAGTAGATAATTTCATGCTGACCGATCTTTTCATCAGGCATGGAATGTGTTGCAGACAAAAATGTTTTGAAACTGTCCATGAGAGAGGATTTTTCATGTTCTCGTCCAAATACTGTTTTTGCCTGCTTTGGTTTATTTGTTGGCATCGTGTTGTTTGAATCGTTTGACCAATTGTATTCCTATGGGCTCTCAATCCTTTCTGTATTCGACAGTTCCTAATTGGCCGCTGCCTGAAGTTGATGAGTTTAAATAATTGTGCACCGAATTTCGCCAGCTGTCACAGTCTTAGAAAAAATTTAATTCTCGACTTGTTTGCTTAGATTCCACAATATAAATTCACACCTTTTTTTCAACCATTTCCGCTCTTGAAAGGTTGCACCCTCAAAATGTGACAGCCCGTAAAATGTCTCCGTTATCGCGTAATTCATTTTATTGAAGACGTTGCAGTGATTGCTCGCAATGGCCCACAATCGATTGATCAACAGTCGCCCGGTTACAGTGGTTTCCGAACCAGAGGCAACTGATACACTTCAGCATTTGGTACAGAACTTTTTAGCATCTGACCGTGAATAAGACTCATATAAGATTTGCTACCTATAGGCTGCGGTCTTTAACGGTATCACTGAAACGAGAAACGAAAATGGAGTGAGTTGTTAAGTTTACTTCACTTTCCGTAAAGTTAAAAAATTGAAGCCAAGATTGGTTGATGATATCTTTCGCATTCATTTGGCTTGCTCAAACTGGGGCTCGAATATGGGGTTAACCCTGCCCAGAAAACCGTCGGTGCCGGGAATGTGCTCAGCATCAACACGCTCTTCGTCATCGGATTTTGTCGATTTTGAATGACACGTTCAGAAAGTGACCGAATCTAATTCCTCGCTGTCAAATTGCACGTCTTTTGGTTGTTTCTTCAATGCTGAGGATCGAGTTAACCGGCTTTTTGTGTACTTGTTCATAATCGATTTCGATAGCATGAAACTAATCCACCCTTTTTCAGATTTTATTTAATACAATATGACATCTACCGTTCGGGAAATGCACTCTTAACAACAGGCCAATGTTTTTTGTTATGGCTTGCTAATTGACCAGAACAGTGTTTAGCTCACATGGAGAAGGAGGAAAGGAGGTCACTTAGGTGAGTGCTCTCGGTTTTCAGGACATTAGTGCAAAGTTCGAACTTTTTGACCAGGCACTTTGACACGACCGCGTATCGCTGAAATCCAAGTGCATACGTGTACACTTGTTATGGGCACCGACTTATTCATTTTCGTATAGCCTTCTCTCAGATGGTGTGAGGAAGACCGGGTGGTTCGCGATACAGCGTTGAGCTGAACTGCACACCTTAGACTTTTTGAAACGAGTTTTATCTGAATTTGTCGGAATGACAACAGTTACCATCGACGTGAAAATATTACGAGAAAACAATGAAAACGAGTGAATAACAGTGCAAGACCAATGACTGGATTAAGTTAACTTGATAACGATATATATATATATATATATATTTGACTTAATTAGGATAGAAAGTTTTCATGTATGGAGATGCTGTCTGTGCTCTTGTTCTTAATGTAAAAATGTCGATTTTCAGCGAGTTATACGGATTGTCCCTGGAAGTGCCCATTTTTAAATGGGAGAGCAGTTCAACTCCATAAATCAGTGAACCTAATGTGTCAAATGATTTTTCAGCCTAAAATTTAGTTACTGCTGCGGAAAACGAATCTGGGATCATCTTTCAGCGTCCATTCAGTGTTCTGTAATTAGAAGGTATCATAGTGTACCAAGATAGAAACGTTCTTGTGTGAGCAAACGTTACTTAAATGGGCTAGCTAGCAGGAGCATGTACGTTTGAGGTCTTTCGTGTTGCAAATATCGGGACCGTTCATTTCCTTAATAAGTAAAATAAAAGTAGCGGCTTTATTTTATTGCCCAGGTCAATCTTTTTATATTATCTCACGATTTGCTAAATTTGTTTTACGAAGAATCTCCTATAAATAAAAACTACCCATATTTACTACTGATCCAGGCATCTAAGCAGACAGATAGGCACCCAGAACAATTCTATTCTGTGGGATTGCCCTCTTATTCCTTTTCAGTAAATTGTTTAGATATGCACAGATTCGACACCGCTGCATTGCTTTTTTCTATCATTTTTCACACTGTCCCATTCGTTCCCAACATTTTACTTTTTTAGGTCAAGCATCACTGAACGGCGATATGGATTCTTCCGTTTTCGAACCTCCTACATCGCCGAACGAATTGTCCGACGTGAAAGGGGAACTGCCTAAAACGGGAATGGATTCACAGCCATACATATTCGCCACCTCAGAAATCATGGACACGGATGCCGCGAGGGCGGTACCTGTAAGCGCAGATAGAATTAACGAGCTTGCAGTTCATTTGGCCAGTTCAGCACAAATTGATCACGGGACCGAATATCGAAAACCACCGTACTCTTACGCACAACTAATCATTCAAGCAATCGCGTCCGCACCGGAGCAACGGTTGACCCTGTCCGACATTTACGCTCATATATCGAGCAATTTCCCTTATTATAAATCCTTTGGAAAGGGATGGCAAGTAAGTGATCCGATTAAAAACTTCGTTGATGATAGCAACCAAAATAAGCTTATTTTCGATGGATACATGAGCACAATTTCACCTTTCTTTTTGATTCTGTACTTATCTTTTCCAGCCAGCCTGATAAATCACAAGAGGGACGCCGTTGTACGATACCTGTATACTATCCGCCTCATTTCCATCCGTCGACAGAGGATGACCATCAATATGGTGATTATCCTTGAGTTGAAACATGTTGCTATGCAAACCCTATCTTAGACCAGGCGACCGAATAATTGTAAAGGTCCACGAAGCAACCACTTATAACAAGACTTGAAAAGAATGCTCACAATTTTCTCCGAGTCCGCGTCCTAGTCAGCCAAAATTGCATTCAGTCTTACATCAGGAGCATCGTCTGCATCTACCCAACCACCCATTTTCACCCCCATCTGTTTGTTCCAAATATTGGTGAATTCCGTCGACTTTGCTAGCAGCAGCATTGTTTCGGTCTGTTGCACATCTATCCCCCGAGACTACCTTTCACTTCTCATCGAATGCACTTCCGTCGGTTGGTGCTGTTCGTTTTCCTTGCGCCCTCAAACTAACCTGTAATAGGCTGTAAGACATCAGCACATTCACTGGAAACTGCAGTCATTGATACATATTGTATTCAGAGATCCAGCCGTCATTTGTTTTATGCATCTTTTCAATCCTTGCATGGGTTTTAACTTTCTTTTCCACGACTATCTCCTGTCAGGGAGGAAGTCCTGTCCATGGAGATCCGGAATTGTTGCCGAACAATCGTTGCAACTGTAGGGTTAATCTTTTCAGTTTACCACTCCGTTTTGTTTCCAATAGTTTAATTTTAAGCCTAGACGCTTCATAATCTTTTCCATGGCACTGATCTACGTTTTCGGCTGGCCGCCAAAGTGACAGCGCCATTCCAGTCATAGTGTGGAACAGAGTTTGTCGGGGGAGCGCCGCAGAACATGAACGAGCCACGACAGCCAACAGCATTGAAGGAATATAGACAGCTGTTGGGTATCGCAGCCTCGTCCTCTTATTTCGTTGCCAGATTGGTTCTTCCCAGTTTGTCCGGCGAATGTGTCACAAGTAGCAGTAATCGGATGCTCCAAAACTCGACTTGTAGCGGCCGGGTTTCACACCTATAAGTGAGCACGTGGTGGACAGTGATACGAAAGACGCTAATCTTAGTTGAGAGACCGATCAAACCGCATGCCCACAGTACTTACCGAAGCTGCAAAAATACTCAGCTGGCGTTTCCGGTCCTCATATTAACATTGCCTTTCGTTTGTCCATTCGGCAGCAGAATCGATCCCACGTACTTCAATGATGACACCCTTCCGACTCGCTCCACGTTCACGAAAAGTTGTTGGCAATCTGAGCTTGAGAAGGCCGATAAGGCTTTTGTTTTCATCGTATTAATCTCCAGGGCAACTTACACTGCATAGAGACTGCTTCGATCGAATATTTGCTGGGGAATCTCCGAGCACAACCAAATAGTCCGCAAAACTCCAGATCTGTGATATAGGCTTATGGGCTGAGCTGAACGACTGGCTAGCTAGTTGCCACATCACTCATAGTCCAGTCGACAGCATAACTGAAAAGTCGGGGAAAGTGGACAATCCTCGATGGTGAATTCTGAAGATCCTTCACTGTGTGTTCGCATGCGTGTGGTAGTAGAGGAATACTAAGCCCTGAGAATTGTCACCTTGGCAGGAATGCCATCAGCTTCTCTTAGTTCCTGCTGGATCAAAACAGCGTGAAACTCAATGGAGCCTAATCCGGTTGGGAGATGGGACTTCTAGCGATGTTTCAATGTTCAGTGTAGTGTTAATGTTTGATCAATGCAGCTTCTGTCACGGCTAAAACCCCCTAGTTTTGTGTAGTTCGGCGATTTCTTGCAGCTGCAAAACGACTAAGAAAATCTTTGCGATGATGTCAGTTAGACTGTTAACATCTGCAGTCCGCACAAGCTGTTTTGTTCTTTGTCTTGGAAGTGGTTAACAGGGTACATGTACATCAATCGTCTGGAAATATCTCGTCCCCATGTAGGGCGTTGAACATGTTTTGTAGACTTATGAAGGAATGATATCCCCTTCGTTGGCTTCCCCATTCCTTAGTAAAGTACTTCCCCACTTTCCGTAATGTTCCGCTGCTACCAACTGAGATCTTATGGTTCTGGTGGAACTAAAGATTGTAGGCTGGTGGCTTGGTTGGCGGGCCAAGAGTCTGATATAAATCTTCTGCCCATCTCTCGACTTGTTACGCTACTCTGAGATGAGTTGGCCTGTTGCGTCACGTAGAGCGAATTCAGGTTTGTTGGGCTTATTCGGAACGTGACGGATAAGCCTGGAGGACTAGTCGAATCACTAGTTCCTGGTGCGAACTTCATTGTCCCGGTTAATCCTGTCCAACACTACTTGTAATCTGCCCTAAACGAACACATTGTAACTTGTCCCAATCTCGTCAGGTAGGCTTTTGCTTTGGCTGGAAGCTAAGCAGTTTCAGAAGTCCAATCATTTAGTTGTTTTGAAGTCCTCTCTAGGCCCTTCCAACTGACTTCCTTTACTACCGTTTTGAGCATCTTCCGCTGATTTTCCACCCACACCCCGTCCGTTGATGAAATGTTGATAGTGTTCTGCTGTGTCACGGGTCATCGTCTATGACGTTCGGCGTTTTTCTGGCACCTCCAGGGCAGCAACGTTCAATCGACTTAGTGTTAGCTTCCCTATACAAATAGAGCCTAAGGCGAGCATGCTCCCGGACTTGGCCCGTACCGTTCCTGTAATTCATCATGGCACCTCTAAAAGCGTGACAATATTCCACTAACGAAGCTCAGCTAGATCACAAAAGGATATAGTAGTTTCAACGAACTGTATGCAGCAGTAAACGTTTGGTTTTTTTAGTATGAATTTCATTCATTCATACCTCCATTGTTATGATCTCTTCTTTCTGACGCCCGCACTATACTACATATATGCATATTACCTTTCTAAAGCTTTGTGAGAACGGCAACTTTTCTCATTCTCAATCAGGAAATTTTCATGAACGATGTGTAGGCGTGTGTGCATGTCCATGTGTAATGATGTTTACTAGCGCATTGTTTACTGTCCGTTTGTTTTGTGTATGTAAAAGATCAACTCGATTTTGATCACGTGGGCTCCGTGCACTTAATTGTACGTTTGTGGTGACCCGCGAACGTAAATATGCGGGGTATGCACGTGTACTTTTGTTCGGTTGTCAGATTTTGGATCCGTCCATACACAACAGGTGCGCAAACGCACACAACACATACCCTACTCATCTCTGTGTTCCTCACGTTCACTGTGATATTGTTTTCGGGTTGGAAGTCGTATTTACATCCTCCATCAGTCTATCAGTCCTCGGCCCTCCGAACCAAACACCACGACTATCCGATGACCTGACACGAATCGTCGCAATTCGAAGCCCTCTTTATCTTTGAAATCGTCATTTTTCAGGTAATGGATTAAGTGAAGGGAAATTGTAGCTTCAGTCGACCCATAATGCAGACGACCTCCCCATTTTCAATGTGCCACAGTTGAGATTAGAGAGGGAGGAACATTGGTCGGAATATCAAAAAGACATGTGGGCGTTGTCCGCCTACGGGATTTACTGCTTCCGGACCAATATGTACAAGATTTGAAATTTTGAAATTTCACCATGATTATCTAGAGTTTCATAGTCTAACTTGTTGGATGAAAGACAATAAGTGAGATGTTTTTTGGTTGTGTGGAGGGTGGGGTGTTAGTTGAGAGATAAACATGTATGATTGCAGACGACAGAATGTGGATGACTAATTGCTGCATGTGATTCTCAAAATACGCGCACACCAACCTATCGAATGAGAAGCAACAAGTATATTAGTCTACAATCTGATATCCGGTTGGAATTAACTACATCGCGATAATACAACTGAAACAGCGACGAGCCGGGAAAAGGAGCATTCTGGCAACTAGATCCCGCGTGCGATGCTCCTCTCATCAGCCAGGCTTTTCGTAAACGTCGTCAATTTAGCACAATAGTAGAACCAAGCAACGGTACTGACCCAACTGGTCCGACAAACGTTCGAATTCAAAGCACGTGTGACATAATGTGTCAGTTGCACAGGATGTGGAGGGCTGGGTCACTTTGGTATGAAAAAACACACCAGTTAGTGAATAAGTTAGATGGTAGATAGTAGACAAATAGGTCGAGTTTAATTCTGACAGGCATTAATCGGATCGATTCAAAAAAGGAAATAACGAAATCAAATAATGGATCTCCCTAGTCGCATCTACGCCGAACGCTGCGCAGGGTAATCAAAAAGTCAATTTCTCGAGCAGATGGGAGCTCTGTTTAGCCCTGGGATTTATACTTTTCCGTCTGACGCGACACATTCATCCCTACACCTGTGACTACGGTTCAATTGTTTACATATTGAAAATGTTTTTGATGACAACCAGCGCCGGTGCTTCTGTTTCGAGAAACGAGCCTCACTATAAATTTGTCTTCGTCTGCAACCCGGCTGTTGACCTAGCCATTATATCATTATGAACCCCTAAAATCCAAACGAGACAATCCTTTTCAAACACTTTACGTTGATGAATGCGAGAAAACTCACGTCAGTGTAGAGTAAGAGTGTGAGCAAATTCCGTTATGGATACTGATGAATTTGTCCACCGCAATTCGTGAAACTTTGCTACGTTGCAGATTATCATTGATGTCGTGAATGCACGACTACACATGGTACAAGCAAACGTTGATGCCTGGGATTTGTTCGGAGTTACCCATCATCAGAATCGGTGACCGAATAGCACGTGGGCTCACCACATCCCTACACCGAATGTTCCAACCAGTAGTATTGTCTTCATCTTTGTCCATTTTCAATTTCCAGCCGAATGTATTTGCCATGCATTCTGGAAAAGCTTTTTTGTAGCCACAGAAATGGTATTCTCTCCGGTACTGATCTAGGTGTGCCAAGCGTTTTTGTGTATGATAGTGCGGTAATTCATATTTTGGATGTTCACGAACATGCGTAACTCATTTGCAAACACCCTCCTTTCTTAAACGTCGTTTTAGAATTCCGTAAGGCACAATTTATCCCTGAACCGTTACTTTATTCGCGTTCCGCGAAACAGCGGCGAGCCGGGAAAAGGAGCATTCTGGCAACTAGATCCCGCGTGCGATGCTCGTCTCATCAGCCAGGCTTTTCGTAAACGTCGTCAATTTAGCACAATAGTAGGACCACTTCAACTCGCTTCTGGAGCTGTCAATTCACTTAATGGGGAATCTGAAGATCCTTCTCAGGAACTTGGTGATTTTGCGGAAGGAGCACGAGCATCTAGAACTTCATTCAGTGATCATTCCAGCCCCAGTTCCATTTCACCACATCCGTTCGCTACACAAACACAGTTGTCCAGTCCGCGTATTCGATTCCTGTCGTCAGATGAGTCCATCATTTTGTCCGCATCCGTACCACGCGGTTCCACAGACACTTCCGCTTCCAACCTTTGTACTAACGATCACATCTCACCCCCAAAGTCTGCCGACGAGTTAACAGCCATCGATTTGCGATGTCATTCGTCTGCGTGGAACACGTAAGTCGACAAAAGTTTGTTTAATACGTTTGCTTCCTTGCTACCTTTCTTGCTGTTTCAAAATTTTTCCTGTTTTTCTATTTTAAGACGCTTTTTTTCTTTGAGTACGAAATACAAAGCCTGTTTTGTTCACCCGTACGCATTCATTCCCTCAAACAAAACGAACTGTATGTACTTTTACTTGTAAGTGAACCGATCACGTGAACAGTCGATCGAATTAAGACGACAACATTTCCGTTTTGGCAAATTTTTCGGCGTGCATGCATTTTCACTAGGACGAAGATAACTATTATAGGAACAACAGTCATAAACATGCTAGTTTACAGAAACGCGACTATTTGACCGACCATGATCAGGGTCACGATAATTTAGCGGTTTTAAACAGCCGTGGAGACCTTGCTCGTGATAGTTATTATTGTTGTCATCTGACTTTTGTTTCTATTCCGGCCTCTCGATTCGTGTACCATGGTTTCAGTCTATTTGACGATATTTTTGTGACCATTTTTTTCCGAACGAAATTTTGCATCTGTTACTGTTGGTGACTATAACTGCCGTACTAATGGTTATGGTAATAGTACTACATTTGCAATGGCTGAAGTACGAAAAAAGAGCAATTATTTCTTTCCAAAAGAAAATTACTGAGCTCCATTCTGGTACGACTGTCAGTTTCTCGCCTCATTTTCGACTAAAATTCATCAAATGACATTGATCGTTTTGGCGCTCTTCGCACAGAGGCAAACATTCTGGACAATTTGCGATTCTGAACTTATGCGTTCGGTAATTACCACTAGATATTTTAAAACTTGAACCTGTTAGTTTTTCGAAAGCTCGTAGATATTATTTCGTTTACTCTTTCTCTCGTGGGCACACTCATGCACACATAAATCATACCGGTTAGCTATGGAAAGAAATTCTACCACTGACCGCTGTTTAGTTGGGTGAGTAGGGGTTGAAAGACGGGTAGAATTGGTCATTCGGTGATACAGGAGAAGGATACGAAAACAACCAATGGACTGGGTGGTAAACATGCAGTTAGACTTCCGGTTTGGGGTCCACGAGATCCTCGCAAAAGGGGCTTGGAGCCGATTGGCGATGTAGCTCAACATCACAGGCACTGATGTTCTTGCATTCGGAATGTTTCCCGCTCCGTAGAGTTTTCCAATATTTTCAGTATTCTACTATTTCTCGTTGTGTATTTCTGTGTTGAGTGGTTGGCGCCATGAGGCAGCAAGGGAAACCAAAGCACTTTTGTTCGAGGTTAATTGCTATGCCAATTGAAACTGAGACTCCCCATGAAATCGATTCTTCTGTGTGCAGTGCTAAATGAGATCACTAAATGAGTTTCTCCTCCACAGAAGTGAAAAGTTCGATTAAATCATTGTATCATATCACCTAGTCCAATGCGGTTTTTTTCAGTCTTACTCAGTCTGGGCTTTCTTCCGACACATATTCGCTCCTCGGTTGGTGAAACGCATGAATAATTAGTGTCGGTCAGCCTAGAAGAAACGATTTCGTGTCTTTTGGATGATTAGGTCAGTATTGGTTAAACTGAGCGTTAGTACGTACACATGCAAAGTATGGCTGATAGCATCTTTGATGGTAACAACGAATGTTCTTAAAGCTGTTGAATTATCAGAAAATCCTATCGTCATCTTACTAGGTTAGTTACATGCATCGATCAGCAGTGAGTGTTTATTGTACTCAGTGAGACAAACACGAATCAAACCAAATTGTTTTAAGTATAGTACACATTGTCCGCAAACCAGATGCTTGTTTGTTTCTATCGTGTTTTTGTTATATTTGCTCTCAATTCCGATTTCCGCCAATGATCTAGGTCATCGGAGTGCTTATCGTAGCAGTCGCTCTTGTTTGTGCGCGTGTGTGTGCGCGTGTATCCAAGTATGTTTACATATGGAGACTCCTCGTAGTTCGAAATCTCGGGAAACGTCTTGCCGATCACGTGGGTTATCACTAGCCTTAATTTTGTACCCTGTCCCACCCTTCCAGACGCGTAAAATGCATCACAAATCTCCGTGATTCGGCTAACACCGTGACGATTGTCCTACTTTCTCGCTTAAAAATCGTTCTAAAGTACATCAAATCGCGTGCACACACATTTACATTTGTTCTCATTTCGAGAACGAATTATTTGATCAACATGTTTCGTTGAAGGGCTTTCATCCGAGGATAATTTATGCGCTACTCAACTGTTGTGCACTGAAAATTTAGTTCAAAAATTCCTTAGAATAGGTGCCAGTAATTTTGATTCACTTCAGACAGAGCCCAACCAATTCACTTGTAGGTAAGTTTCCGAGAAAATGGTATTCTTTCAACCTGAAAAAATTACACCTATGCACAGTGAACTCGTATTCCATGAGTACCGTCACTATGCATGTCACACTGGTCACCCTGCGGTTTTTTTTGGGCGGTGGGATTTATTTAACAATTTCAGCCTTAGTAAATAGGGTCATTGTTGTCTTACGTCATTACTTCGTGCGCCTGTTCGAATCAACGAAATATAAGCAGTTTACACTAGAAAGATTGGAGAGTTGTAGCTCCAATCCGCATGTGCTTTGCACTTTCAGAGATTAAAGCGCTGTTACAAGATATAACAACACTAGTACCAATCTTGATATTTGAATGATAGAAATTAACGTTTGTCGATCGTCTCGTCTATCTCGGTAGCTGCGTGACGAAGAACAGTAGTAAGGCAGTGGAGGTGACCACGCGTATTTCCAGTGCTCGAGTGGCATACGCTAGCCTGAACCACTTGTGGGGCCGGCCTGATAGTCCACTGAAGTTGGAAGGTCGTGTATCGTGCCGCAGTGCGCTCAGTTCCGTTATATCGTTGCGAGACATAGAGTTTACGTACTGAGAATATTTGTCGCTTGGAGGTTTTCAATCATCGATGTTCGCACGGTATCTCTGGGACTGGAGGGAGTGGTCACGGGAACAATTTACGCGTTGCGAATCGAATTTTGGGTGCCGGCTCAGACAGTATTCTACTACAGATTAGCAAGCTAGGCAGACTACGTTGGTTGACCCACGTGTTGTGTGTGGTGAACACTCGTCTACGATACCGCGCCCTGTTTTGCGCTCACTCTACGGAATGGAGAGGCCATGGGAAAATCAACGGATGATGTGATAGCGCGGAATGAGGAAATATAGCTGTGGTCGGGTCCAAAAGATCCGTCAAACAGCCGGCTAGAGACACGGAAGCATGTGGCGGCGAACCGTGAACAGTGACGATCGTGTTGTCATTCTCTGTCGAAATAGAATGATTGAAAAGTACGTTTGTACGGTGAGACTGTATTCTGTTTTGGCTGATACGACATCCTTTCTGCCTTTCTTGTACGTACATTGCCGTTCCGCCTTGCATATTCACTCTATTGGAATATGTAATTCTGGGAGAAGGGCAGCGGTTAGTGGAGCATGACCTGATGTTTATCGCTGAACAATGATACATTATTACGAGAGTCGAATAGAAGTGAAGGGCAGTGAATGGGTTATCATGGTGACGGCTATACCGGTACGTCAGAAATCACCCGGACATCAAGGGGATGTGACCATATTAGAATCATTCGACAATGGTCATACAACGGGACCCGCGGGAATACTTTAACCAAGCACCAGAGCGACACGATACCGTAGTGGTCAGCAAAGCGTTGACTTATTTTAGCTCGGCCGGAAACCCGGCGTTTTTTTCAGTGCATCCTATCCTTCCCTCACAAGACTTCGAAGAAGAGAGAGTACAATTGTCTGTTTGTTTGCTTTAAGGTGAAACCCTATTTATACTATGCTTCGACTTGCTGGTATGGGAACATCCAAAAAACTGTTCAGCGCATTAGAGCTGTTGTTGTTCTGATTTGAGAATCATTTGTTCGGCTTTACCGCGGTTTGCCTGTGGTTTATGTGCTAGCCGGTTGGCGAAATGGAAGTTGCGGTTATCTTAGAGCATCATATTTCGAGCCTTTGATTGCTACCTCGCAGCACCGTGTACTCAACTGCGAAAAGGCAAACTGCGGTGTATGAGCGAACGGAAGACATGGATTACAAAAACTGCGCGAATGAACAAATGTTTTGTGTGCGAGAAAACCACCAGATGCGACGTTTAGCCTTATCAAATAATAAGTTCAACCATTCCTTGAAGTTTGATGTAAAGCGTTGTGTTATCTAGGTTGCTCCAAATTTGCGGATTAGGAAATGGCCACTAAAAATGAAATCACTCACGGATTACATAATTATATATTGGCTCTGTGTCTGGCTGGATTTTTCCGAAGATGGCCTAATAGTCTATAGACGCCACTTTGTCAATCCGTAAATTCATAACCCGCTTCCTACCCTCCCAGATACAGTACTCCAACAAAAGCGTAAACACCAACATCATTGTTCACCGGATGAGATAGAAACCCGAGTTGTTTGGTTCCTGAATTCGTGTGGACCTTCAGTTACCTATGGTTTTGAACTTTTTATCGACATGTATCCATCAATTTACGTTGTGTTCAGCTTGAACAACCATTATGCGGCATCAACCTGTTATGGTTGTAGTTGCTACCTCACAGCATCATATGCTCAAACAGACAAAGAACGGGAACTAATAACAGATTGAATACAGGATCGCAGATTGACGAACTATGGTGAATTATGTTCGGAATACAAGAGCGCTACTGACTGCGGTACTAAGCTTTATCACCTACTGCCTCCAACCGTTGCTTCGGGGGATCTCGTGGAACCAATTCGATAATCTAACAGTTAGGGCTTTCTAACTTTTTTTACCCATACCATCAACTAATCAACCCGATCCACTCTCCAACGAACAGCGTACGACGAAGCAGCCGTTCTACGGACATGCGTAAATATGTCCTAACCATATCAATCTATTTTGATTCACTGCCTGGGCTCTAGGACCCAGTATCTTACGCCTAACCTCGGAGTTACTCACAAAATTCTCCCACCATATCCTACCAATATTACGATAACAGCGGTGTTCAAAAACCAAAAGTCGTCGCATATCTTCTACTTTCAGCAGTCATGTTTCGGAGTGGTAGTGCAATACCGACCTCACTGCTGCCGTGTATGCTCGACGTATGATCAATAACCGGGTGTCACGCCGACGCCACAGATGCTTCAAATTAGCAGATACCGATCGGGCCTTGTGTATGCGCGGAGATACTTCATCCGATATTCGCCCATCTGGTGAAATACAACTAACCAGGTGACTAAATCCGTCCAGCTGCTCCCCTGCAAGTACGAGGTTCGGCTACAAGCGAATCCAGTCCTGCAGCGACATTTTACACTTTGGAATGCAAAACGCATACCACGCCCTTCTACACTATCGTTCAGACGTTCGGGAAAAGCTTGCAACTTACTTGGATCTTTACTCGGTGGCTCGAAGTCGTCCGCATATTCTAAGTGAGACAGTTATTGTCTGAGTAAATATCAACACCACTATTCTCATATGAGAACAAGGTTATCTCCGCAACTATCTGAATGACAAAATTGTGAAGAAAAGGCGAGTGGGGTCAACTCTGACGAACATCACTTCTCGTGGTGAATTCGGGCAGAACATCGCTATGGTGATCGATAATTGGCGGCTGCCCACATCCCAGAATGGGGCTTTGGGGGAATGATAATCGGAGCCTTTAACTCAAAACTCTTACCCACAAGTTAGCGGGGCGTTAACCCAGCACCGGAACTCGGGGCAGGTGCATGCTTGTCACTGCCCACCCTACTCGAAAGAATGGATAGCGCGGTTTTGATTGTCCTGCGCGACGACCAATGTAGTTTGGAATTTGTTTTTGTGCTATTCATAAATCGGTCTTTAATAAATACTACTAGGCAGGCCAGCCACAAAGGAGCACGACTAAGGTTCTCAACCAAAGCCTTTGCTTTTAACGAGAATCTGTGTGGAAGACACTGAGGAGTGGTTGCGTGGAGGATCATCTACTTGGATCAGTTATTCTTCTGATTGAGTTGCCAGCTCAAGCCAACCCCCAAATCTGAAGGACCAGGAGACTGCTTCGTCAGTCCTTTACTTCTTGGCGTTCCCGACGTGATTGGATTTTTGTTTGAGGTAACCCATCCTGTATAGCTCTTTGGGTCATGGGGCATGCAAGCCGTCACACCACGTCAAGATGCAACCTCGTTTTTCACGGGTTCCGTTCTTATCAGAACTGTAGTGGCACAATGTGCTCAAGTAATCTATGTGCATTCGTAAATGGTTGGCTTGTCTTCTGGTTTAGATTCTGCGCAACATAAACTACCACCTCACCGGAGCTGGAAGTCACAGGAAGTTTGTAATAAACCAAAGGTTTCAGAAGATGTAAACGAATACAGCACTAAAAAAGCGAAGAGCTGGAGTATTGGTGGTGATAGTAGTATTGCAGGTACCAATAGTCAAAGAATTCTTTCATTTAGGCGCTGTATCAATGATGTATGGTTTCTTCTTGTATTCCTTGATGTGACCTAATATTTCTCATCTCTAACACCTTTCGTCTACTGACCACCAGTGGCTGTGTATACGTATACGAACAAACCAGAAATGAAACATCTGTTTTCGTCAACTGCATTCTGATAAAGGCCACGCTTACTGATGTGCATGAGGACGTACGGATACTCTCGGTTGGCATCTAGATTTAGTACACCTCTTTACGAACACACACACACACACCGCCTTCATATTGGCTCCGAATGCCGCACCTAAGGTCATCTGACACGTGATCAGTCATCGGAGCGTTATATCACAAATATTTGCATGCATTTAGTTGTCCCGGGTACACATCCACATTTTGTATGCATAATAGTGTGTGAAACATTGTCATGATCATAATTTTTTCACTTCCAAGTGAGTGGTTTGTTTGCTTATTAGGCCGGTTGTGGGCAGATCGTTTGGCATGATCAAATGCGATCGACAATAGGTACTGCTGCATATGGTCTCGGCTTCGGCTGTCTGCGTGATACGCGTTAAACAGCCAACCAACCGGATATCCTGTTGGAACATACTTTATTATGAATCCACTACAGACGCCTGATAATTCACCAAATTGTTGTGCCGTCAACGGTCCCCTGCTTGTCCGTCAACTTGTCATTCTGGACCGTTCGCCTTTCCGAAGTCCTAAAATTGTCATTGACTTATTAAAGCAGGTTTGTTTATTAGTACTATCGCGTATAACTGCCCTTTTATTACTTACCAGTTGCGCTGAGTTCACGATTGCTATGGCTGTTGCATTGTCAGCCTTGCACATTGGTATGAGGCCTTCCTTTGAATCCCAAAGTTCTTGGAGAGTGACACGAGAACAAAAGGTGAAGGTTGTTATGTTACAAAATGGAGTGCCTTGCAGGGGAGATTTGTACACAGCTCGGAAATATTTTCTGCCTATCACCACCCGATGGAGGACTGATGTGAGATTTGCATGCACGTTTATTCCAGTGAGAAAAATTTAATAGAGGGAATGTGTTCTGCAGTTAGAAAGCAGAAAGTAAGATCCTCAAGAACTTTAATTGTAAATTTGGTACAAATAATTAGGGGAAAATCGCATATCTCATTGGTTATCTTAGCAAATGCGGTAGAAGAAACGAACGAATCAATGCATTTGAACTTGAATCTTGTGAACACTTCTAAGAAAGAGAAATGCTGGGCAATTACAGGGGGATTTAATTGAGTAGGACTGCTAAAACCAACAGAGTGGATTGTTATCGGAATATTTCCCAAGCTTTTAAATTTGAAAAAGTAGGCCAACTCCTTTCTTTACCTTAAAACGCCCAGTTACGTTTGGCTGATTATCTGTATGGTGTACGAATTGTCCAAGATGTGGAACTTTTGAAAATTTGTGCACGAACCAGAACAGCACGGCTGATGGAATTCGATAAGTAACGTCAGTTGCTTTTTGCTATTGAACCGGGTCAAATGTTGAAACTCGTTGATCTCAGTTTGATTTGAACTCGTGCATAGATGTCACTGAGGCTTCTTTTCTTTTGCCGACTTTTGCAAGATTGTCCTTCACTCGGTTCGCTCATCTTTGCACACCTACGCATGCGTCTCCATCCTGCTAGGACATTCCAAAGGAAATGAAATTCCAAACGATCCTGTTCGAGTCTGTTTGCTTGATTGGTTTGATAGTTCCGCGGTGCTCTTCTGTGTACATCTCATCGCCAGTATATTGCTTTGTGTGGTTTAACTTCTTAGTTAGTTGTTCAGTCTTGTCTCCCCTCCCAAGCCATTTTAATGGAATTCAAAGAGCCATGGAAGTCGGAGAAGGAAAAACATTTTTCTGTTTATCCCGGTTTTGTCTTCCTTTGTTGTTGCCTAGTAGTACATGATTGCTTGCGTGGATGTGTTTGCGTTTTCCTCTCTGTTCCACTATGGGACAACAAATTTCGCACAACAGCTGCACACCATGCCCACGTGCATCCACGAAATGCTCAGGCATAAACACAAAACATGGTAAACAGTGCAGTGTCCTTATTTGACCCAGATGCACGCGCTCACACAAATACCCCCCGCCAACAATCCATCCCCCTCCCTGAACGACAAGCGTGGGGTTGTTTGCTGTTTGTTCCTCTTCCTGTGTTTATTTGTTTACTTATTCTCAAGAATTTATCTTCAATTTGTATGTTTGTACGCCGGTCCCGGTCGGATGGCTTCATCTCTTATGACGAGAACAGTCGGGCGGGGATGTCGATGTTAGCTGCACGTTTTGTGTGTAATAAGCAAACCTCATGAGTGCACGAGCTACATGCATACACATACTTACCGCCTTTGTCAGAACAGTTTTTCTGGCTCTCTGTCTAACGATGAGAGACCAGGTTACGGGGATCGTTCGGAACCGGGACCTGGACTTTTATTTTAGTGACAAGTGTGCAGCGGTTGAGGCACATCTTAATATACTTACTTACGAATGTGACTTTGTTTTACCAAGATGCCCTTGGCATTCTTCTGATCTCATACGGTAGCGCCCATTTTATCGTCACAAGGTATAACAGATTGAAGTAGCAGGTGTATTATTTTGGCTATTATACAAGCCTCGGCATATATGCACTTGTTGCCCTATGATCCAAAGCTATGCAATACTCATTATGTACAAATATAGATAAAAGGAAGTCCCTCAGAGGTCTCATCTGATTAACGCAATTTTTTGACCATATTATTGACTCAGAGGCTTTGATAAGTCATACAGCTATCGCAGATGCTTTTCATCCTCAGATACATGCGTACGTACTTTACAAACGATCGGCGATAAATACCCGATTGTGACACCTGTCAGGTGGCTGCTGACCCCAATCAGGAACATCGTTCTTGCTATCAGTTTTTGGGAGAAGTTTGTTGCGTGTGATTATTTCACTGTTGGCACGTCGCAGAGATCGTCCAGCTGACAGTGATGTCCGAACTATGGGGTCCTCAAGTGGTTTACCAATTCGAGCGTTAAGGTCACGGATGCCGCTACAATGGCTGTGGAGTTTGCTAAATTCATATGACTGTAAAAACAAAAATGCGTTGTCATTGTGATTGCTGTTATTCATCGATAAACAGGCGACGATTGAATGAAAGTCAGTCCACTAGAATTCAAACGGCTGCGTGTAAAGTTTGGGTGACCCAAGAAATTGAACTGAAGTCACTAATGATCAGATAAACATCTTGCGAAGATCGGACTCCACTCATATCTTGCTCTGGACAAGGCTATGAGTGGATGTGTGCACTACTTGAGGAATATGATGGAGTTTGAGATTTCTTAGCTAACGTTTCGGAAGTCCTTGCATTTACAGGATCTATCGAAGTATTTCTAAATGTCTTGAATTTATTTACAGATTTTTCCCATTATATGTAGTCGTAGGCTGTACTATGATTATTTGAAATTGCATGGCCTTGGTTGTTAAAGTAAATTGATGTGAACATGAAAAACGAAAATGTGACGGAATATGAAGTCTTCACAAGCTGGTTTCTAAGAATTTCAGAATTTAATCAAATCTGCCAAACGGGAGAGTTGATCTTTCTGCGTAAGGATTAGAACGCAGGACCTTCATGTTCAAGCGCGACGACTTTATTGGCTTGATCGTCGAAGGCCACGCTTATTAATTCGCTTATTAGATAAAAAGGTGTTATTTTATCAAGTGCTGCACCCGTGATCATGCATCATTATGAGTTATATGTAATTATTTGGTGGTTGAGCCGTTCTTTGTTAATTGATGTCTCAATAACAATCATTAATTGACTTGCCGAAATTCCAGTAAAAATGACTCCGAAATGCATAATAGCGGACCTTGTGGTCAAGTCCACACTGCATTAATCACGTATGTGGTTTTCTTGACAGTGAAACAATGGGTTCGGAAAAGTAAAGCATCTTGGTTCCTCAATTTAGGGAACTGAGATCTCATTAAATAACTTTGACAATTTTTTAACTGGACAATACTGCCAGTTATATTAGAACGAACGGAAAAAAGGCCCATGTTTTGGAAGCAAGAGGTCCGGCACATCAAAAAGTGAAGATGGTATTGTTATATCGCTTTTAGAAAACTAAGGCATGCATTCTTTTTCTTAACCCTGCTTTAGAGTACTACCAATATCCTGAAAACCTTTCCTGTTTACCTGAAAGTGCCGTGCGCTGCAATTCGGCAGCAGGTTGATTTCGTTGATGGATGTATAGCATGTGGTGATTTATAGAGGTTTGCGGAAGGATCGTTCCTAAAAATAAATTCTTCAAGAAGTTATCCTAATATCACACGTCGGTTCCAGTGATTCGATTGGACTGCAATATTATAAGAAAACCTCTCCATAAGTCAAAATGATGGGCATCCTGAAAGAGGAGTAATGCCGCAATGGGATGACGGTAGTATTGCTGGAATCCTATGAAGAGGTACATCATAATGAATTGATACTTTATGCGAAACAAGTCTTATGTTGTGTCTTAGTAAAATTTAGTGAACATTTTACCTTAAGTACAATCCTCTCCAGTTTGCTTTAAGTTCCTTGAAAGCGCGCGTTTGACGCAATTGCCTAATGTGTTACCTTATGTGGCTCTACGTTTCTCTAGTTTTCAGGGTTACAGTTTATTTCTTCATCCACTGGGCCATAATGACAATAGCGCATCCCCCTCCCACTACACTCGTGCTTGAAGCATGTCAGAAAACTGTATTCGTACATGAGGTACAGATGACTTCATACTTCAATTGGAAGACGGCACATCAAGACGAATCGACAAAGCATGTACTGCCGATTGACAGTGCGTATCGATAGTGCTTTCTGCCAATATATGGGTTGTGAATTAGTCGTATTTTAATTTCTGTCAGGGGTCGTGATGTGTTGCGGCTGGAATTTACAAATAGTAGCGAACATGCCATACGGGCAAAGTTTCTGGCAGGTTTGCCTACTTGGTGGCATCAAAGCATACGGTTCACTTATCTTAATCTTCAATTTGAGCCTGATAATAGGAAGACAAGTTAAAGTGTGTAGTTCTTTATGCAGTCACGTATTGGACCGAAAAGTGTTCATATGATGTCAGTTTTGAGTTTCAGCAAGGTCTGTGATGGCACGGATTCGGAACAATCGTAATTTTTAGGTCCTGAAAATTAACCTGGCAACCATGAAAACTGTGCTGTACATTTATCGATATCAATAATAAGTAAACAGACAACTTCGTTCATCAGCTGAGAATTTATTTTTTGTAATCTGAAAGTAAGGTTTTTCACCGTAGATATGAATGTTAGCAGTTAATATCTGATTGTCGAAGAAATTGGGATCCTTCTTGCTATGCGTCATGCAACCGTAATGGGCTGTCATACTCGTTTTTGCTTTTTTAAGGGGAAAGACCCCACACACGGTTGATAGGTCTAAGTTTCAGTCTCATCCGTGTGCTTATTCTCAATCTGTCTATACAGTTGCCCCTACGGGGAATGGCACTACACTACTTCCCACATTATTTCTGTATGAAGGCAGGATTATTTGGATGTCCCAAAATAATCTGAATTACAGACATGCCTGTGTTTCACAAGAATTGTCAAATGCATGTCTGCTTACAAAATGGGAATCAGGTCACACGCCATTTGTACGTGGATGCAAATGTGCTCATGTAAGATGGATTACGTTCCAAACCTATGTGGACGAGATCTCAATGACTTTGACATAATTCCGAAATAACCTGGGACATGGTACAGCGATTTTCCATTTTTCTTCCATCCAGTATGCTAAGAGGTTCATATAAAAAGATTGCTAAAGTCCGAAACGTCTGTGTTGTCCTAAAGGATGTTTTGCGATGCGAGGTGGTGAAATACGGTCATAATTCATACCGGTCAGATCTGTCTTGTTCACAGTCTCGTTAACATCTAATTAATGCTATCTGTTCTTAAATTTCTGCAACGTAAGTGTAACTAGAAAGAAAAGTACGAATTCATTGAGATAACAATTGTAAAATTGAGATGACTGAGGTACATCGAATGAATGCACACCCATCACCAATAATTAGGGACACTACTGAGTGCTGACTGGGTGACACGTCATTTCGATTACCAGTGTATACGCGTTTGAAAAAGAACGTTGACTACTGCGTGTCTTATCTGCTGCTACGCACAATGATTTTGCGCTTGGAATTTCGGCATGTCACTACACAAAATAGTTGACGAAGTCTGCCAATACTATTTCTGTTGTGATATATTTATGTTCACTGGGACATTTTTGTGGCGGTCCGCAATGTAAGTTAGGACTAAAAGGACCTAGGACAGAACCTCCAGAGGCTCCAGTAGGAATACTTGGTGGTTCGGAAGCAGGAGCCCCATGTAACAGTAAAGGTCCACCCCATGTGAAAACTGCGAAGTGCAAGAGTCTGGCGACACATTCCATGAGATTCTAAGTTGTAGAGAAGAGGAATATGAAGACCTCTATCGAAGGATTTTGCAAAATCGATGAAAATGGCGTAAGAAACCAGTCCATTACCTTACGCTTAAGTCAAACTGTCCATGATAGAGCACATGTTTTTGGCGCACGTTCTGCTTGGAAGGGAGTCGTGCTGGCTAATGGAGATAAGATTGTTATCTCAAGGGCGAGTCAATATGACTCGTTTCAAAATGCGCTTCGAAACCTCACTCGGATACTAGTTAGGCCGATAGGTCTGTAGCTGCCCGGGTGATGGCTATCTCCCTTCTTGAAAATAAGGCTGATTATCGGTCGCTTCCAACAAGCCGGGAATACGCTTGAGCCAAAGCGCCGTTGGATGAGTTCCGTATTTCGGACTTCGTCCGGGTCCACTAAGCTAAATAGACTTAGTTTTTTTTGCATGTTTCTCTACTTCCTGCTGACAAAAGTTTATGTTGCTAAGTTGCCGAACAAACGGAGTGAAGCGGGGAAATGGATGAGGGGTTGCAGCGAAGATTCCCCCAATGTGAAACCTAAATATTGAGGGTACTTCAAAGTTGGTGGTGGACGGAGTATCAACTTCCCTGTAGTGTGCTAAGAAGACCTTGGTTTGCCTCGCTTTGCGTGTGTACCAGAAACGTGCAGATGACTTTGAAAAAACACACTGTCACTTGATAAAATGAACTCTGATTTTGGATTTGCAAAGTTTGCAGCAGATACTGAATGCGGCAGCATCCGCTTCCAACTATGAGGTTTTACAAATTGCTAACAGGTTTCATCCCTCTTCCAGAGGGCATTTGATATAGCGTGGGAGGGGAGATTTGTATTTGGTAGTTAGTCTTTTTTGGCCAGAAGCAGATGTCTGCCGGCACTAGGCATCCCTTGGCGTAGGCATTCCGGGCCTCGGCGCTGGCCTCCGTTTGTGTATGCCATGGTTTCTTGGCTAGATAAGAGCGGATGTTGTCAAAGTTCGCTCTATAGAAGGCACGGCTTTGTTCAGCCTGTAGGTTACCTACTGGCCATTGAATGATATAGTCAGGTTTAAGCAATAAGTAGTAAATTATTAATGGAGGAAGGACTGTGACCTCATCCATCTGATGATTCTCATTTGTGATAACTATATCCAAGAGTGACTGGCTTATGCCGGAGCGGTATCTGGTTGGATCCAAAGCCTGCTGCTCCAAGAGAGCTCTGCTATACGATTGGCTAGTGCTTGTCCAAAAATCATCTTCACCGGTACCTCTGCTCCTTTTTACCGAAGGGGAGTTGAAATACCCAGTAGGAGCAGATGGGCGAAATAGCAGCTGTTTCAGAACTAGTGATTGCCTAGTAACACCCGTGGACTCGTCTAGACGGGTGGAGAGATCTATGGTTAGCACCCACCAAGAGAATTTTGTTGGGCAAACGAATTAGCTTTATCCAAATTGCGTCGGGCAGAGGAGTTTCAAGAGGCGTTAAAAAGAGGTAGGAGGGAAGAGGTTTATTCAATTAAAGGACAACATTTCGGCTATGTTCCTCTGAGAATCCTGTCAGATAAGGTGATGATCATCTATCGTGATCTCTCCATCCGGAATGTCGGAAGTAAGCCAAGTTTCTGTTAGTGTTATTATGTATTGTTTCCTGTCTGTGGAGAGCTGTCCGAGTTCAAGCATCTTATTAGAGGAACTTAGACTCATCTTAAAAGATGCATTTTACTATTCACTCGTTAACAAATTTAGAAGGCCGAAGATCACCTGGAACGGGTAGAATTCTTACCCGGATGTCCCGTGATGATCCGGTTTCCGGATCGTCTGGGAAATAGCGTTTTCCGACCAGGTTTGAGTCGTTGAGAAAGTGAAGTCAGATGATTGTCTTTTTGCGAATCCATTCGCTTTACTGGTCTCGTCTGCCACGTACAGCAAGATGCGGTCAAACACTTTGGCTACTGTTGCAGCTGCAATCCGTACAGGCGGAAAATGTCTGTCTCCAAAGCTGTTGTCTGAAACCTTAGCAAGCTTAATTCGGAGGTCGCTGTTTTTAAGCATTGTAAAAGGTCTAGAGAATCGACCACAGAAGAGGAGCGTAGAGAATCCTGGCACATTGGTAGTGTCGACTGATTCAGGAAGGTAGCTTTTGCCATACTGATATAAATGAGGGAGGTACGTGGAAAGACAAACGTAGGAAACAAAAGTAAAATCGATCAGGAGAAGTAACTCATAATGACCAGCGAATTTAATCGATTTGAAGCGTTTTCAACAGAAGGCAGCCGAATTCAAACGTAACGCCAAGTTCAGAAATCCCTTTGGTCTCTCATCTGACCAAAGCTATAAGATCAATTTTGAGCGCATCAGGCCCTTTAAAGTTTTGCAACCACTTAAGGGATTCGCGGGCCGTTCATACCAAAAACCGCCTGCTCAGTTAGTATCGGAAATACTTCAAGTAGCTGACCAAGGAGAGCATCTATTTTCTAATCGTACATTAATTTCTTTCTGGCTTACGGAGACGGCGGCATGCAAACACGATAAAATGCATCAATCCATTAATTCCTAGTTGAGAAAGTACTGCCGCATTCCCTGCTTCCCTGGCATCTGTGTCCACAATAAATAGCTCCGCTGTTTCAGTGAGGTCGTGAAACTCCTAGGCGGATGCCTCCTTTAGGCAAGTTTGTAGCTTTTTAAATGCTTTCTGGCATTCTGTGGTTCAGGCAAAGTTCCGTTTTTTTCTCCGCAGACAGTGTAGTGGGCATACTATGCTGGCCGATTATATAAACTCACCCTGAGAAAACGTCTCACTTCGGTCTGTGGGCGTGGGCGTGGGCCAATCTTTGATTGTATTTCTTTCCAGGATCATCTCGAACCCCGTGCTCACCTAAGACGTGATCGAGAAAACTCAAATATTTTCGAAGCATTGCGCAACTTTCCGGCTTCAGTCGGAAGCCTGCCTCTTCGATCGAATTCCCGACTGCCTCTAGATATTCTGGATGTTTAATTGGAGTGTGACAATGGAAAGGAATTCACCAAAATAAACAAAACATTTGATTGTTGTCAGTTCTATCAACAGAGTGCTTACTAACCGCCGGGACGTCCATGGTGCATTTGCTTTTCTGAGTGACATAGAATGGAACTAGAAAACTCGGAAGGCATAAAAACGCTATTTTTTCGGTCATCGGGATGGACTTGGACTCAAGAAAATTTATGGGTTCGATGCGACTAGGGGCTTCGCGATTGAAGAAATCGGAGGTTTTATACTAGTATACGAGGTCACAGAGGATTGTGCCTTCGATTTTGACAGCCATTTCGGTATGTGTTCTGACACTCGTTGAGTCAATCAACGATCCATTTCGCTTCCGTGTGTATCACCGTAACTGCAAATGAACTGATAAACAACGTTTGAAACATTGGGATCAGCAAAACAGCTTGAGTGATTTTGGAAGCTTAACCTTGTGGTTGTTTGTAGTAGAAGCAACTGTGCTGTTGGATAGGTATGCCAGATGACCGATTTACCGTTTATGTTAATTTCTTGAAATAATTCACCATGTGATATCATCACTCAACTCACCATAAAGAAACCATGGAAGCACTGTACAGCTGTTTCATCCTTGTTAGGAATCATCAGCAGTGCATATCCACCGCGCCCCAACTGGGACGTGTTGAACACAGCGGAAGCTGTCGCGATCCATCTTCGCAATCCTCTATGGTGCGCTCAAAAACAATTTGTGGTCGCACTTCAACTCCTTTGGTCCACTCTCCATTCCAATGCGAACTATAGACCAGGCACTAATTAACACACGTTCATCCGTTTTCGGGTTCTGCATAGATCGTTCACTTTTGCTGGATGACATTTTCACGTCCGCTGTGCGAGTAGAACACCTTGTGCACTTTGTCCAGGTTTTCTCCCACTGGACCAAGCCAACTGTCCAGCAGCACTTAATTGAACATGGATGTTATTCGTCTGTGCGCCACAACTCTGCTATTTGAAATCTGCTCAGAATTACCACTTACGATGCATTTTCTGAACTAGAAAGTTTACCCCTGAAACGTTGGTAATGTTTTGTACTCTTACGAAACGTCA
>LUCM01000640.1:17345-33774 GCA_008360955.1 Fasciolopsis buskii | reverse complement strand
GTTCGCGTCCCAGTTGGGGCGCGGTGGATATGCACTGCTGATGATTCCTAACAAGGATGAAACAGCTGTACAGTGCTTCCATGGTTTCTTTATGGTGAGTTGAGTGATGATATCACATGGTGAATTATGTCATGTAAACATTCAATCTCCTACTACTTAAATGTATGTTAATTTCGTGGAACCAATAGTCACTGTTAAATGGTAAGGCAATAAAAACTTGCTTTTTTTCTACAGTGATCTGTTTTACATATGGCTTTCCCTGCCTCCGACCCTGTTCGATGAAATTTTCTGGCTGACAACGTCCGTTTTATGAACTCCGCTTGTATTCGATCGTGCGTGCAGATTTTTTGCACTAAAGAAAAGAATTCGAACTGATCTTTGCCCATATACAACTGGCGGGAGTTGGATTGTAAGTAACGTCCAGCCCATGTGGCTTTAGGGTAGATGTTGCGTTGCGGCATTCCATCGAGAGGTTTGGTTAGTTAGTTATCTAAAAAAAAGGTGAACGCTTGTCTTTTTTCTCCTCGTGAGAAACAAAAATATTGGGATGGATTGAATTCAGAGTATTGCTAAAAGGGGTAAAATTTTCTTCATCAGAGAAAGTTCAAATGTCATCAACGTTAAGTCTCTAGGTAGAAAATTCTAAAATATTATCATTCGTTCGGTCATGCCTAAGGACGCATCTGCTGAGGATGGACCCCAGAGATTTTTCCATGGCCGTACTGTCAATTTTTTTAAGTACATCCTCATCAACCTTAAGACGAACATTCTCGATACATAAAAGAACAAAGCTTTTATTGCACTCAACAGGAATGGGTAATTATAAATTGCGTGAGAAAATAAAATCAAAAACATTCATCTGTTTCAGAGAGAAATACTTTAGTAAAAAGGAAATCAGTACAAACTGAGTACATTTTGCCGAACTCACTGAGATGTTGTTGTTTAGATTTCTCATGAACCTTTTAGACAAAAAAGCGTTAGCTGTCTTCGAACGGGTGCAAGTGTATCCTCGAACAATGGAGCAGTTTCGTCACACACTGAGCATTGGAAGCATAAAATGGGTACCAATGGGATTCCAGATTTGTGAGATTTCGGCAAATCTCGCAACTACGCAGTTTGTGTTCCACTCTTTTATTAAACCTGTCTCTTATACTTCCAGCCAAATCTCCTTGCTCGCTCGACCTAATCATAATGTGCACACTCACAACACACCCGATAGTCGCAACGGTTCCCACTGTCAATTAGTGAACTAAGTGGTTTTCAATATGCTAGCTCACATTTCCTCAAGTCTCGTTAGCTTCTGAATCTCGATTCCTTCAATGTGCGCCCTCTCATCCAGTCTGATCAACAGACCTATTTAGCACTGACTTTGGGCTAACCTTCCAATGATGTCTGCTGTGTCAGTGAAACACGAATTCAGGATTCGAGTAGTGTAGTTCAACTACCTGCGCCAAATGTCTCGTCAAGATACTTCCTACGAATCTCAGGTGACGACGCATCTCAAGCTGCACATCAACGCGGTCTATGACTAGTCTCGAGTGAGAAGGCTGAAGCGGTCCTTTTAGACTGAATCTCGGTCAGCAGTTGCTTGTACGCTGTGAGACTGCAGGCATCGGTCAGTGTTCGCAAGCATAGTTATGTTAAGCACAACCTGTTTGTCCTCTCAGCTTACACCGATTTTAGCGCCCGTTACACAAAGGAACGAGTTTGATGACGAACTCGACACTCTTGTTCGTAAGCTCAAAGGGTCTGACATTGTAGTGGCAGCAGGTGATTTTGATGCACAAGCTGGAAAACTTAGTGCACCCAAAGCTTGTTTTCGGTGCTCGCTGCGCCTTGCATGCTCAGCGAACAGATAACGGGGAAAGACTTCTCCAATTCTGTGCGGACAATAACTTATACCTGTCTAGTACGAATTTCCGACAAAGTTCGCATCGCACGACGACGTGGGGCTCTAACGTGATGGGTAGTCTGAGTCAGATTGACCATATTGCATTAAGCTACCGTTGGCGCGGTTCTGTCCAGAACTGTAAATCCTACTGGACCACGTACGTCGAATCGGACTATGCGCCAGTCTTAATGCGACTTCTACTTCAGCTCAACGGCCATCGACGCAGGCCACAAACCCGACTGGCCGTCGAACGTCTGTCTGATTCGAGTGTTTGCAGTAAATAGGAACAGAAACTATCCGACGAACCAAGAACTTAAACGAGAAGCAATGAAGACGAGTGCTGGGACCAAATCAAGCAGGTGATGCATTCAGCAGCACGTCTCGTCAATGGTCCTAGATCTAGCGTTCATCAAAGATACTGGACCTCACAAGGGTCCCTGGATCTAAAGCAGCAAAAATGCCAACTCCCTAACTGCAAGGGAGTGAACAAGATGCGTCGACAGTTGCAACGTCAATTGGCGATAAGCTATAAAAATGACCGTGAAAATTGGTGGGTTAAGGTACCCGAAGAGATGGAAGTAGCGGCTGCTTCAGGTAACAGCCAAAGAATATTTCAGATCTTACGCAACACCTTTGTAGAAATAATATTGCTTGACATGCCGAAGAACCCCTTCCAGACAGGGATTTTTGTTTACGGTCCTTCATGCACCCTAAATCTCAGGGCTCAGTTGGCGTTCCAGAGAATTTCTTTGTTATTCGTAGCTCGTTTATCATCTCGGCATATGCTACAACAGGCTGGAACGCTGACGCGCAGAGCGATGTGTTTTATGACTCATTCGCTTATCTTGTTCACGAGGAAATAGGCGGTGCATTCCGGTAGTAGCAAATGATTTTATTCCCCAGTTTGGGAAACTTCGTGTTTCAGAATGTATGAGTTGGACTAAGAAATGGAGGGAAGCTGTGTGACCTAGATTACGCATATGAGGTCGCGTGCCTTTTCGAATCCGCGGATCAAGCACAACGTGCACTAGACAGATTCTCGAGGTCTGTTGCTCGGTTTGGCAGGTGCTATGCACCTTCAAAGTGCTGTTGCAGGACTGGACGACAGTAGTGCTAAACCTGTTACTGTAAGAAGAGTAACTAACGATTGTCGATCGATTCACTTACCCTTGCAGGTGCGTGTCGAACGACGGCAGCTAGGCAGTAGAGGCTCGAGCAGCTTACGCTGGACGGAAGCACTTGTGGCATCGGCCTGATATTTCATTTAATTTAAAGGACCGTGTGTACTGTGCTACAGTGCGCTCAGTTCCGTCGTATGGGTGCGATACATGGACTATTCGTATCGGAGATGTTCGTCGTCTGGAGGTTTTCGACCACAGATGTCTACGTAGTATCCTTAGGATTGAACTGAGCGAACGGGTGAGTAGTGTTTAGTTTCGGAATGCAAATAATAATGGTGCCGATTCTGAGAATATCTTATCTCATCGTATGATGCTTCGCAGATTACGTCGGTGGAGTCACGCGTTGCGGATGACGAACTCTCGTCTAACATACCGTGCCCCACTTTGATACCTCCCACAGAGTCCAAGTAGCCATGTGGACGTCAGCAGCTGATGCGACAGCGGGGAATGTGGAAGTGTATAGTGGACATAGGTAATATGAGTTACTCACTTCTTCGTGGTCGTTGTTCGAAAAACTCGTCAGTCACTTGGCTGGAGAGATTGGAGGATGTGACAGTGAACCGTGGGCGGTGGCGACCGTGTTGTTACTTTCTAACGAATCAGAATGATTGAGAAAGTGCGTTTTCAATGTTACACTGTTCTGAGTTTGGCTACTGCAGCATTCTTATCTTTTCCCGCCTGTGTAGGTCCAGTGCGTTTTGTTTGCATATTCACCCTTTTGATAGAAACGTGACTCTAAGGAAAGACAGCGGTCCGTGGGGCTTGTCTTGCTGTTTACAATGGGCGAAGATGATGCCTGAATGAATGCAGGTATCCACTGGAAACACAATCTCCATTCCTCCGACTGTCTGCTTCGAGCATGACTTTAAACCGTACTAAGCAAGACTATGATTGCCTTTCTAGTGTTGTTGTACAGAATCTAACTGCTACCTGACGCTTGTTCATTTCACGTTCAGCTTTATAAAATCTTCCTTAATTCCTTTACTTCGAGCCAAAATATCATAACGCCATACTAGTAAACTGGGAATTAAATCTGCGTTCGTAGGCTGGATAATCGTTAGCGTTTTGTTATGGAATCCCTTATTTCTCGTACCCATTTGAACACGCTGCAAGGATCTAAGTGGAGACCTTGTGGCGAAAACGTATTTGGATGCGGTCAGCCATCTGAGAACAAATTTCAACATGGCTTCCTATACAGTTGCCCATGAAGTGGGAACTGTGCTGCACCCCACAGTCTTTGACCTCATGCACCTAGCATCCGAACCTCCATACGATTTTGGCTGATTATGTAGTCCGTTTTGAACTACGATAATCGTATTTGCCATCTCCGTCGCTTGGAAACAGTGTTATATGAATGGACTTTTCTTGTTCCATCCCGTCCATCATCCTTCGTGCTGATGACCTTGTCCTCACCGTGTTACCACAACACAAGACAACAATACGCGAGCAGTTGTTGACTGAAACACGCTCAAGCAACACAAATAAGTCTGGGGCATTCGTGTGCGCCCACATAGGCAGGCACACACAGAGATTGATGTTGACACTGGATGGCCAGTCTCTATTTCCTACCATTTTTTCCCGCAATTCAGAGACTGTGTTCAGTTGTTTTTTTGCGTGTATAGTATAGCCATTTATCGTATAGGTTATAAAGTTTTGCTTAGCTAGTGAGCTGACCCGGTCGAACCTCATTGCAGCTGTTTTTGAACTTTTATATTTGTTATTTACGAGCACGTGACTGTTCGGCTCTTGTTCATGCCACTGCAAACTATCACCCATTAAAAACAAATCACGTTAGCTGTGACAACACATCTTTGCGTATTATTTTCGTCGTTTCAGGGAAGAATTCTCATTTGGTCATGATCGGCATGGGAAACACAAACAATCATGAATGATTTTGTTTGGTGATCAATTACTGCGCGATTTAGGCAGCTTGACGCGTATGTTTGTGTTTGTTTAATATGTTCATACCGGTTGAATGATACAAACTAAACCAGGCTTTTACTGGCGTAATCCTTTTTGTAGGGTGCAACCGATGGTGTCGACCCAACTGAGCACCCCCTCGGCACCGGCAACGTCAAATTTTACAGTACAAGAGATTCGACCATCTACACAGTCTAACATCCTATCCCATGACTCGGACACTGCGCGGTTGCTAGGGCGCGACGAGCACGAGTCACTTTTCGATTTCCCAGCTATTGTGGACCGATTTTCCGAAGCTGCACTGAGGCAGGGCAAACATTGTGCTAAAAATATTGGTCAGTCGGAAACCGCTCGCAAATTAAACTATTTAGCTCGCCTTCCTTCCCCAAAAACAATGGATCCAAGTGTGACACAGCAGTTCGATGGAACATTCAACTCCGCATTGCCAACACAGGTGAGTATCGTGCTGCAAACTGGACTTTAGAGAACCGATGTACTGAATACCGTCATCAGATTTTGCTTTGTCTTCATAATCATAGATGTTACTTTTGACTTCGCTTTACAATCACAGCTAATGTCACGCATGAAGCTGTGTGATGTGTTGCTCGTAACTCAAGTGTTTGGTTTCCATGATGTTCTGTTTCCGGAGCTCCTCGTTTTGATCGAAAACGTCTAATACTCAATCGAGCTGATATCGAGAGTGCGCGTGTGCATTTGACACTGATCAGCGTTTACGGGTTCGTCATTCGTTTTGATTTCTTCGATGGGCTTGAACTTTTGACTAAACGTTTGCCATTCCACTTACCCACACTAAACTGGCATGTGGTCCCACACGATCTACGTCCAGTTTCAGAAGTCTGATCTCTCATGCTATGCCGTTGCCTGTGTGAAAAATCGGGGACAGAATTCCAAATAACTACCACTATGAAGAACTGAGATTCACTAATTTGAGCTGTAGGATTTTATTCGCGTTGACTGTTCGTAGTAACATCGCTTCGGTCGTGTGACCTTTAATTCCTACGAAAGACGATAAAAAAGCGATATTGGATACATACGGTCAAAGGCATTAAATGATACGACCAAATAAGGATCAAACCATCTGTTATCGCGAATATACTTCATGCAAGGTGTTGATATGTCGTAACTGTCCGAATAACTCCACCTAACTACTTTCCACGAAGGACAGAAATCGATTTGGAACCACCCCAGGATTTACATCTTCCAGGTGCATTAAGTATCCCAAACTCAGCTGCACCGCCGACCAAGCGACGAAAAAATGATTGTGACTTACCTGAGTAGTACATCATTTGCCTACTCTAAGTAGGACAATTTACTGTCTGAGCAAATATCAATATCACTATCCTCATGTGTGGATAGAGCGATTTCCATAATCATATCTACTACAAAGATGAAGTGAACTCTGAAATGGAAGGTTTTTGACGAGCACCACTTCTCTTACTGTACTCGGGTGAAAGTTCATCATGAGCACGAATTCGGCTCCCGTTGTTCTCTTACAATGATTGGAGAAGAGAAATAGATATCTCTAACACGCATTTTAGTGAGAGACAGTTCAATGGATCTATACAATTGACTGTGCCGAATGCGACTTTCAGATAAAGGAGGACAGATCGTGGGCCTACGAAAAATATGGCCACATTGTGGCGCCGATCGTGGATACGATGTGATCGATAAAATGCCATCCAGGTCGGCAACTGGCTTGGTTCTCCCGCGTAAGCCTTTCCCAAATGATAATACGCACGAGCAATCCGGATCTCCACGGGATGATAATTCGGCACCCCAACTTACCTCAAGTCGGCCGCAGAAGTTTAGGTGATTCCAGTGCTAAAACCTCGCTGATATTCCTGAAGAGGGGCAGCCACGGGCCGTTCGGTTCATGGGCTTTAAGCTTTTCAAATAAACCCATTTCTCTGAGGATTCTCGTTTCCGAGGGAAGACTGATATCGGCCGGTATCGCTTCGCTTGCAAGGATAAATGGAGAACTTACTGTGAAAATACACACCTCTAAGTCTAATTCTGCTGACTAGCGGCTGGATTTCCTAACAGTACCTGTCCACCACCAGCTGAGTTGAACCATAAAAATTTCATTGTCCGTGGATAGTCGCGCTAAATAACTAATACCACAGAGCCCATTCCACTGAATGCGGCGGGTAGTGATACGTGGGGTACCACAAAGAATTCCCTTTCTCTTAACTGTTGCTTTTTGGCTCCATCCACTGTCTCTCTGCCTCATTTACTGGCTCGTAATAGACCCACTGATAACGAACCCGATAATCTCAACAGTTTGCAAACGATTTTGAACCTCGCAACGCACTTTTTTCAGGCCTCGTCACTGTATGAAAGTCGGCTCTTCTAATATGCGTATATTCAGGCAGGCCCGTCGACAAACGTGCAGAACTCCAACAATCGACCCGTTGGCGAGTGACATCTGCCACACCTGTGAAACAAATCCAGTACTCGATGAGTGATTCAACTCAATGCCCCTGGTCTCTCAGTTATATTTCGCGCGTACCTCAAGAGACGAAACTGGTGGAGCCGCGAGTCAACTTCGCATAGCAATAGTATTGACTGTCAAGGTTGCAACTACTCCCTTGGATTGGATGGTCGTTTATACGCTGTTAACCTGCAGAGTTTAGTAAGGAAAGGACACATGTTAAGAGCCCTATATTTACGACCCCGCCACACTCCAGCAGTTTATAGCTCTGACATAAAAAGATGTGTTTTACGATGGCCCCACCACTACTCTCAAGGAAAGGCTCTGAGATTGCATTGCTGGCTGGTAATTTACTTTGGTCAGCTGGACCATTTAGTGCATCGGAAGGTTGCCAGCGGTGGCCAAACGTATAAGTTCGTGGCGTTTGGACGTGAAGGTCGCGGGTTCGAATCCTCTCACCACTGGTCAACTTCCCCACTTGGCAGCTCTCTGTTGGCCGCGGCCCCCTTCGTGAAAAATGACGTACATTATTCTATTGATAAAGGAAGCAAATAGATAAAAATAAGGAAAGCGTTATCTCACTGGCTCAGCTTATAGATAACGGGGATATGCTTCTCCATTTCTCTGGAGATTATCAAATTTTCGGTGCAATTAGCGACATGGCGCCCTAACTGTACCGGTACTGTCAGTCAAATTGATCCTATCACAATGAGCTACGACTGGCGCATTTGCTCAAGACTGAAGCTCCCGCTGGTCCGTTAACGTAGAGCTGAATTAGCAATTTTTAATCCCATGGATTTCCTTGAGCAGCAGTGTAGACGGGCGGTTCAATTAAAGCAAACGGGTGATCCACTTAGGAGTAGGTCTCATCTACGGTCCTGGATCCAGTGTCTATCAATATCATTGAATTTCTCGATAATGGAACAAAACTTTCAGCCCTCAAATGTCATCTGATTTAGGTAATACGATTTTTAAGAAATCAAATTACGAAAACCCTTGAGAAGGATTGTGAAAATTTGTGGGTCAAATGGTAACAGCCAGCGACTATTTAAACTTATAGGGGACATCGCTGGGCACCGAGCTTTGGTTAGTGGAACGGTGTGCGATAAAACTTGTGAGCCTGTTATTGACAAACGACCAGGACTTCGCTGTTGGATCAAATATTTCAAAGGGCTTTTTAGCTAACCGAGGAATGTTAGTACCTTCTAATCTTCGGAAAGTCATGTGACACCCCAAAAGAATCGCAACCAACGCAGGGCATTTGACTACTAAAGAGTAGAAAAACGACCGGACCCGGGAAACCTGCAGTTTTCATCAAACCGAATGGAAGCGCCTTCGTAAAATCACCTTCCGCCTTGTTTCATGAAACTCGGAACGAGAGGTATATTGTTACTGTGGAGGTAAACCACTGATTGTCCATCTTCACGAAGATAATGCGTAGTGACAATGACAATCACGCTGGGATCAGTTTAGTTCCAATATATACCAATGCATTAACCTCGACATTGGTCTCAATCCTGTTGTACGGGTATGAAACATTGAGGTTAAGTGCACCAGATGTCGCTAAGATTGGATGGAACAGACTCGTGAGCAGTGCTGGCACTAAAAACCGAATGTTGGGTACCAGTTCTGAGAGTATTCTGTCATCGCTTGATGGACTTCACCGGTAGGGGTGCGTGTTGTTTGTGTAGGATATTTGCCTACATACTGTGCCTTACTTTCCGTCCCTCCCAAGGAGTGGAGGAAGCCATAGGAAGGCCAATAGCTGACGTAGTAGCGTGGAATGAGTAAATATACTATGAACCTGGGTGTCTTACGTCTCCGTAGTTGGAGTCCGAAAGACCCGTCAACCAGTTGGCTGGATGCCCTCAAAGGCATGACAGCAAACCTTGGGCAGTGTTGATGATGTTGCCACTTTATACCCGGGCAAGAAAAGTGAAACTGCGTGTTTATATCGTCTGAGTGTACACTGTGGTGGCTATGACGAAGTTTATTTCCTTTTCCGTCCAAGTAAGCCAACTCTTTGTTGATATTGTATTAATTGTTTCTGTGGCAACGTGTAACACGAGGGAGGTAGCGGACTGTGAGGCTCGCCCTGCTGTCTAACGCAGCACGACGATGATGCCTTCAAGCGGACAAGGCCGAAACTGATCAAGATGATGTGATGATGATGATGTATATTGATCTCGACCTGCTTCTACTGGAAGTTTTCGAGAAGACCCAGACGTCCAAAGTGTACCGTAACCACGCCCGGTTTTTGTACTCCTCGATGTCTGATATGCTCATGAAATCTATCTAGGCTACTGGCAGCTTCCAATTAGTGAACTGATATGGACTTCCCAGCTGACTTTAACTTCTGCAGTTTATGCGCAGCGCGGCACCACGCCTTAACTAATAACTTATGAACATTATTCGTTAAACCATACCAGTAAAGATGCCTTTTAATCAGAAACGTGTACAGTGACTGATTTACAATTGTTGGTTTCTCTCTACAGACTATACACAATTTTAACAAGCGACCTTCTTTACCAGAGCAGTGGTCTCAGTGGTTGAACAAAAATGAGTCAGGTTTCAGGACAATCACAAATCCGAAACTTCCACGTTTGTCGGACCAAAACATCAGCGAACAATTTTCAAATGAGCGCATTATCAAGCCGTATGCGGCATCTGTTCTGCCTCATATGAATAGTCAACCAACCCATCTGGAATCCTGTTCCTTTCTCAGACCAAAGGACTGTATTGGCCCATGGCGACGGTTCTCTGTCATACCATAAATGAGACACCGGACGGAGCGCTCCCTTTTTGATCCAGTTGAACCGTTTGCTATGATGCTGAGGTTTGTTTTATACAAGTATGTGCGATGAACCGAGAAATTTCCCATCGTTCCGCCTAATCAGATGCCCTTAATCGCACCAGCTCCATATGATCCACTTACACTGTGTACACATGAATACGAATATATAATTTCTGATAGAAAAGAGTCTTCTCCTGATGGACTTCAAATTCCGAAGAAATGATGAAAATTAGCTCTTCCGGTCGATTAGAGAACTACAATGAGCATAAAAACAATTTGAATGTTAAAAAATCGTTTATACGGCGTAAATAAATTGGTGGTACATACAGGTATACTGTTGCACGGACAGTGATTATAGATCGAAGTCAATACGTTTGCCAGCAAACGAACCTGGGCCGACCACAGTTACTGTGCGGGGACCACTGTTTGAAGGCGAAAGAGCAAATGCGGATGAGCTGGTCACAAAACCAGCGGCTGAGCTCCCGGGACCTGGTCTTTTTAAGTTCATTGTCAGATTTGCCATAGAGGCACGTCGTTCGGCCGAACTGATCATCAGATTGACATCTTGTAAATCTTTGCCCGAACTTCGTCCGATAGTGAACACTACACGCTTAGGTGAAAGTGTGAGTTGTTGTTGCTGAGATGGCTGTTTGACGGGACTGATGAAGACGTTTCGGTTGCTGGCTAGGCGTCTGAAAAAAAAATGATACGACGTGGTAAAAGTCTACAAAACGAGGTAAAATGCCGACCAACTATTCATGACAGTGAATGAACATGAAGGTGTACAGTGATCTGCCAATGAAGCTGGTCTCGGCTTAGCCATCGGCCAGTGTTTCCCGCTTGTCTAAATGGGGCCTAGATAGTAGCGATTATCGTCAGTTGAAGATGCTATGGTCCACTACACGCGGGCGGGCGGGGAGGGAGAGAGGGCAACCGACAACCATAACCCAGAAACTTGGAGTGGCGCGTAAGGTCAGGTGTGGAAAGGACTCAAACGACAACGAAGTGCCACCAACGACGTACATATTCGGATGCTCTGGTTTTCAGCACCGTTGCCGATAAATGTCCTACGGTTCCACTTGAAACACAAAAGCCCCAATCAACAATAGGTGGCTGATGACGAGAGAGTCAGCAACCGACCATCAACAGCGGCGATCGAATTTCCTCACCGATGAGGCAGCTAGCTTAGGCGCGATTGTTTCACCAGTGTTAACATGCTTGAAAAATGAATAGTCTAATATAAGTGTAGAGCTCGAAAGTACTGAGAAGAAATGACTGGATATTACAAAGACGGCAAACTTGCCGACTCAAAAAATGTCGCCATGGAGAAGTATGCAAGGCAGTCTCTCACTGACTGTAACAAGTCAGAAAAAAAACAAGCGAGGTCATATCGATTCGTGCTTCCAAAGGCTTTAAAAGTGGAGAACTCTTGGCTGCATAACTTCATTCCAACGCCAGTTCTGATCCCCGGAACAATGGGATAGAACTAAAATGTGACCAAATAGGTGATCACCGGTTCTTTTTTACATCAAATTCAACAAGAACGTCTAAAATCAGAAGAGGGATCGAGAATCGGATACGGTACCGCGCACATACATGACAGGCATTTGCACGCAAATAACTTCAGTATAGGCAGGTCGTCACCAACGAACCGATGGTTGGTAGTGCTTATTATTATATGAGCCAACAGCAGGACTTTGCGCTACCTGGAGCGTCTTCAGATTGCGAATAAGGGAAATTGTCGTCATTTCTATGGTTAGTCCTGAGTGAAGTGGGATCGCACTCGATGAATGAGCGGCAGCAGCAGTGTCCATGACGTGGTGAGTTTCCACCTGGAAAGTGATCTCTACAAAACATCGCAAAAGTCTATTGATAGCATTGCAAAGTGGTGAATGTGGCCTGCCACCGAAAATAACCGTAACTCCTTGTCTGCTTTCGAGATAGTATCCGTTGACAAAGGCACATGGGTTGAATTTCCCCTTCATCGACTATGCTGTAATCTCCGAAGAATGTTGGATCTCTGATCTCACTTGATCAAAGCGAATATGAGATCGAATACTAACTACCAGCTCCCAACCATTTGCCAGCGCTCTACTGACAAGAAGACCAGGTCTTTAATCAAAGACTGGATGTGAAACTACTAAGACAACTAATTCGGTTTGCACAGTACAAAGCCCACACAAGAAATATGGATTCGGTGGAAAAAAACTGATGTACAGCAGGAATCAGAAAGAGCTCTACATGAACATTTTTTTGTTTCCTCTTTCTCTTGTGCATCCAAATGCCTCAATATAGTTCGGGACGTGCGCCTCTGGTTCTGATTCTACTAGTTACCTTGAACGCCTCTCGAAATACTCCTAAATGATTGACGTCTTTGCTGAAGAATTTCTACACATCCCCTTTTGGTGGTGGAGATATCCCCACTCAAGTGTGAGGACAAAAATGAATGTCCGGCACTCCCCACCAATCACTGATAATCAGTCTCGAGCAGTGGGCTAGACCCTGGTTCCAAACCAACCACAGGCGGCGTAGGAAGCACACGGCTGTGTGCTCACCGGGGTCCATGGGAACCAAGGATTTCTAGCTCCATCCAAAGAGCGTATGAACTGAACAATCAGTCACCGGGCCCCAATGGGTTACGTGACCTTCAGATCGTCCCGCTTCCTTGTGGATTAGACCATTGGGTCGAAGGCTCAGGTTAGGATCCCGCGTTCTCTTTGGCCAACCAGGTGCTGTCCAATGCGCAGTGGATCCCAATAGATGGCCGATGAGGCGGAGAGAACGGAAGAGTTGTAAACCCTGCACATTGTCTCTCTTTATTTCCTCTTTTTGGTTCGTTGGTTTCGTCCTTTGCTAAGATCCCAATGGCCTATGGTCTGCACACAACACGCATATATATATACATATCGTCCTAATGACACTAAGCTTCTAATCAGATGTACGAAAAATACATACAATTCAAAAAGTATTTTGGTTATGGACAAGAAAGGTGCGCACCAAACTCAGTACCTTCGACTTCAAAAGTGTTCAAAGCATTCTGGACGATGCTGACAGCATAATCCAAATCCAAAACCGACGCTCGGTAAAGACTTGACATTAACATTTGCAAGACCATGTAAAGCCTCTTACAACAGACAGCCTGCAGAAACCTCACAAAAACTTGCGCATATTTATGCATGGGCATGCTTGTTGTTGAGTCACGTGACCACAATGGTAGAAACTGCCGACCTAGACATTCGCGTGAACCACGACTGCGAATCTGTGCGATCTTTTAGTTTATCAATAATCACTTGATACACTCTTCGAGTTAACCATTTGTGGCTACATCAGACTGACGATTGCTTCGTTGTTCTGATTTGGCTTCATGATGAAATGAGTGTAATGTAACGGTGTTTTGTTACAGTTCCGCAAGCAATGATTATGGCCGTATGCCCTGTTTGTGCTTTTGGTTCTGCCAGTTGTCCTTCGCCGTTCACGTGACAGACGAACATCCACGAGAAACAATTTACGGTGCAGAGATAAATGAGACGGAAGCTCGTAGCCGAGTATTCCCCCGACGAACGTACAAGTAAACGGGAAAAGGACCTCGTCGGATTAACAGTGAATTGTTGGTTGGTTAACCAAGCTCGGTAGACCGGTCAACCGTCGACAGTTAGCCATTCAAGAGTTCATCGGTCTTCAGCCCCTCTCACCTCTGCGGTTAGCCAACTACTTTGGTCTTTACATCATAAACGCTGAAGAGAAACAATAAAACGGCATCCCTCTCAAAGCAAAGGAAGAAAGGACCCCTAGGATACTCGCCCTTCTTGAGATCTGTCGGCTACGGCGTGTTAAACTCCAAAGTTTGCGGACTTCCTTCATGCTGTGGTCTACAGAATCACTAACTCTTGTTGCAACTAGCATGAGCAATCCGACAGGGAACGACGTTATCCAGAGTAAACAGAACTTTAGGATCAGGTTGAATAATGCAGTTGAATATAAGCGTAGAACTGTCCTGTGGGGGATTAAGACCAAAATTCCCTCTGTGTGAACAATTGCCGGAGACTAGCGATTGCGGGCTCGTTTGTTTGATGAACAATCATTTTGCAAATTTTCCTCCACTTGTTTAAACTGGCTAAACTTGTGATTCTCATCACTGTATAGTATAAAACTTACCATCGCTTTCCGCCTCACGTAATATACTCTCCCGGCTCAGCACTCGGTGGTGTGGCTGGCACATTAAACGCCCGTGATTTCCCAACAACCCAAAAGTGATTCCTGAGTAACTCTGGCAAAGTAACCAAACAACAAAATGTTTCGGCCTACTGGATCGTATTTAATGTGGTAGTAAATAAGGTGGGTAAAGTTATGGAATGTTAACCAAAATGACAGTGCTTGACAGTTCATCATCGCTCGGTTTTCTGTTCCCTATGGGCCTTAGAGGCGACCATATATGCACATCTTACTGCTTACATTTCATGCGTGCCGCAAAAAGGAACGCTGAAATCATCCCAAGAAGGATAAATGAGCAGAAAACCTTAAGTAGTACATACAGGGCCAACAAATAAGTCCCCGACTAAAAGAATTGGTTGACGTGAATCATGCTGCATACACTCGAACATAGTCATCACGTGGTTGCGGCAAGGCCCTATCATCGTCATATGCAGGTGAAGACGGCACATTCGAGCGGTTCGGTATCGTAAGATTATCGGACACTGGGCAACTGCCACGATCGTGCGTTGGCGTTGAGATACCATGTTCACTGAAATAGTCAATTTATGGGAATAACTGCGACCCCAGTAAACGTAGAGGTGAAGCACTTGAAGAGTGACTTATTTCAGGTGTTGTCTGTGTGGAACCAATAGCACTTACCTCGCCTGAGAAACTTCAGCTGATCCGGTTGTTGCACTGGCACTCAGCACATTGCCTAGCACAGTTCCTGTGATAGCTGGTGGCAAGCTTGGATAGACTGGTAAAGGAGCCATGGTGGGTTGATCTGGCCAGAAGGCATCTGTAGTACTGCCACCACCACTAGCCAACGTGAGACCACGACCACTAGTATCCGACTGGTTGTATGTGGAGGTTACATGACGCAGAAACTTTGTCATACGCGGTAAGAAAACCACGTTGTAGAAACGTGATAAATCTCCACGATCCTCACCATGACTGCGACCGTAGGCTACTACACTAATCAATACGCGGCGATAAATATCGCGATGTGATTGTGGTTGCATGCGGTAAACCTAAAGAAAAATCAAGATCAGAGAGACTCAAAATTAAGTTCGCTGTATTGGAACACCAGACGCCTAAGCTTTCTGCTGTACTCGAAAAATAACAAAACCTGCTCTAAAAGTGTACTTCCACTGAAAAGTCCAGCTTGGTTAAAGATTGTTTTGTTCGACGTGACAGGTGCAAGAAATGAGTAGTAATTAGGACCTTAGCATGACCATCGCTTCAATAAACGTGTTACCAAGACGTAAACATCGATTTCATCATTGTAAGACGACCCCACATGGAACCCACATTCTATGCCGAGAGGCCGAGGTTACAACGTTATCCGTATTTGTGAAACACAGAAAACGACAACGTGTAATTATAACAGTAATTCATATATATATATATATATATATATACATACATATATATATATATAATGGAGCATGGGCTTGAATATAAGTATGCGGATAACGTGACATTGAAACGTAATTATACTGAAAGTGGATGCAACAACAGATAAGAAAGCGAGTTATCCGTGTTTTCACGATATACATTTCTGAAACTTTTATTCTGTACTAGCTGCTTCTTGAGGGGCCCTAGTTCTAGATAGACCATTCAGCAATCGCGCCATTAACTTTGATTTTGAGCCACTTTTCAGTGCCTCAAACCAAGGACAATCTTTATCTCAAGAGTCCCAAGTCCGGAAGGTGCTAAACACTAATCGATGCTGAGACTAAAGCTAATTTAACATTTGTACGCAAAATCACCCTGTGGACCCATCGCATCCTACAGTGCAGCCAAACACATTCCAAAGCAGCAAGATGCAAACAATGCAAAGGCATAAGCAATACTTGTCCAGGGAACTGAAGACGGCGCGGAGAGATTCCGCAATCTGAGGAGCACCATCTGCACTCGACGCCGGCATCATGTCACTGCTTAACCGATGTTTACAACAGACTCGACCAATGGTTCCTTAAACAAATCAATCACACTGC
>LUCM01000640.1:0-14820 GCA_008360955.1 Fasciolopsis buskii | reverse complement strand
GGATTAACTTCCTGCAGCAAAAATCCTGCAATAAAACTAACTAGCATTAGCCATTACGAAGCGTACGTGTGTCATATGATCTCAGTTCTGACCAGAACCGCGTCAACCATGGTCGGGCTAACTTGGATATGGGTTGGGTCAAATCTGACTAAAGTACTGTCGTGCAGAAGCGGTCATCTCGCAGCGAGCGAACGTGTCGGATAATTCGTACTAGATTGAATATGAATGATTATTCTGCACATGAATTATGGAGAAGTCTTTCTCCCGTTGTCTGTTCGCTTGTGCATGGCAACTGCGCAAATCGCCCATGGCCTAAACATTTGACTGCCCGTCATGCACTTCAGTTTGCTAACTTGTGCATTAAAGTCACCTGGCTAACGACTACAATTGTCAGAAGCGTACTGCCTCTTCGGAACAAGAGTTGGCGAGTTTAAATGATAAAACTCGTTCTTTCTCCATACACTGAGCCGGCACTGATTGATTGCGTAATGGCCGACATTAAGCAATAAACTACGTTAACATCTGACTATACCTTTTCGGACGCCGAATGATCCCTGCAGTCTCATTGAACCACAAGCGACCCGTTGACCTGGGTCGCAGTCTAAAAGGGAAGTCTTCAGCTTCTCCAACTCCAGACTTTCATTACGAGTCCTCTTGACCCAACAGCTTGACTTGCTTCGTCTTCCTGTAGTGCGAAGAAAATATCTAGGAACACGAAGACGTATCGAGTGCAGTCTAGCTGAATTACTCACTTCGATATCCTGACTTCGTGTTTCACTCAATACAGCAAGACTAATCAATGCGAAAGTGAGTCACTGTCAGAGGCCAACAACGCCCTGTGGCCAGCTCTCACATTTAATGCGCACATGAAGAAATCCAATGCAGAGGCGACGAGGCTTTGAGAAATCTGAGTAACAGAGTGAAATCAACCTTTTGCATACATTACAATCGATCGTGCTTAATACGGGGCTGTTTATAATGGAGATATTTGGTAGTGGTCAGCACAGGGGCAACACAGATTGGAGTCGGAGACAGAAGAGACAGTTTTGAATAAAAAGAGAGGAACTCTGAGCACGTAGCATACTTTCAATATCCCACCCAACTTGCGCTCGATGCAATGGCAGCGCGGTCCTGATTGTATCCTCGCGAAGCGTACCGATGCAGTTATAGGATATTATTGCAGGCAGTGTAACTAATGGGCGGCACATAATTAGGAATCTTACTGCAATAAAGCCATCTCATTTCGACGACCAATTCGGAAGCGCTAAAAAGCTTCACTATATATATCAGAGATGCAAAGTATGCTGCGTGACGGTTGCCGAAGATTAGCACGACGGATACTATTTTACACTTGCGTTTTTATCCCATATTTAACTGTATCTTGACGAACAGGTGTCGCATTAGTGTCTTTTAGCGAAGTTATACTACTTATTAACTAGCTTCCTTGTTCTGATAGGACCTGCTGAACTCATCCATTCGCCTATCTTTTTCTCAGGCTGTTAACAGCACATACCAAATTTCTTGTCGTGTCTGAAGCCCTTCCCACACTAAGTTTTAAACACCGATGAAGTGGAAATACCCTATCTTCCCCTATTTTTCTTACCGCCCACATTAATTTTTTTTTCTTTTCCTCCTCTCTCCCTGCACATCTAAGAAGCCACAATCAACAGTGGCAGATGCACAATTACCCCATATCAATAACGCCAGCTCTGAGTCCTAATCGGATCCAACTTCCTATCCTCTCGAACTCAAATTAACAGCCACCATTTTTTCACGGTCATTCTTAAGGCTTATGGTCAACTGACGCTGCAACTGCTGACGCATTGTATTCACTCCTTCGCGTTACCGTGCAAGCTTCGCGTTCTGCTGCATTGAGCCAGCGACCGCAGCAGAATATCGAGTGTTTTTGATTGAATACTAGGGTCTGGACCTGCAGCAAATGTCAATTATCAACTGCATAAGCCATAGCCCGCCTAATTATGATATGTCCCACTGATACCGTCTTCAAATTGGAAAAGTGAAGATTCAGATATCGCAGTGTGGGCCGCCGAGTTATCTTGCAGTTATCCTCGGACAGTTTTGTTTCAGCGAGTAGACTGTACCTATTCGCAACAGCCGAAATCAGACAAACTGCTTGATGGTCAGTCGGGCTGTGTGTCTGCGTCGAGGCCATTCAGCTGCAAGCGAAAAATCGCGATTAAAACTAACGATCGTCGATTTCGAACGACTACGTGGTTACAGTATGATCTACCACTGTTCTGGAACCGAACCGCGTCAAACAGTGGCTAACTGCCAGTAGTGGTTCAATCTGCACCAAAGTACCTGCTCAATGCTAGATGCGCCATGGTCGCAGTATGCGACGCGAACCGTGTCCGAAAATAATCGTATAGTGATGGAAAATAAATGATAAATGCTGCACAGATATTGGAGAAGTCTTTCTCATTATTCCTGCAATAGCAGGCAGGTGTATCGGCCCACGACGACAACGTCCTGATACTTTCCACGTTGTAGTATGGCCAAAATAGTGGTGGTCAGTGTGGTTTTCAGTCTGCTAGCTCACATTTTCTCGAGTCTCGTCAGCCTCTGAATCTCGGTTCCTTCAATGTGCGCACTCTAATGCAGGCTGGTCAACAGGCGTGTTTAGCTCTGACAGTGGACTCACTTTCGATTGATGTCTATTGCGTACTCGAATTCAGGATTCGAGTAGTGTAATTCAACTAGCTGCATGTGTTTGAGTTGGATTGGTCCCAATGCTCCATAGCATAACCTATTAAATTCGAGCAAAACTGTGACTGTAGACGTCTCTGCCAGTAGTAGATAATAGATATCTAGCTTTTTACCTGCGAGATCTGCAATGATGCGTTGTTTAACCTTGGTCGGACGGTACTTATATGAGAAAGACAGCAGCCAGTGGGATTTGCCCTACTCTTTAACGCTGAGCGATGTCGGTGACGGTGATGTTGGTGGTCGAATATACGAAACCATCATGCATTCTCAACAGCGGATAGGTCAGGTCTCCCAACGGTTGAAAAGAACACCAAGAACGGAGGCACTGCACGTCATTCCCTTGATGAAGACCCAGATATAATGGCGGCGCGTCAGATGTCACAGGCTCACGGAAGGAACTCAGCCTCTCGCTATTTCTGTTGTGATATTTCCAGCCAGATCTCTATTAGATGTAACCAAGGTCACCCCAAGAGGTCAGTTTATGCACAGGCTCCCGTCAATCTTGAAGAAAAACCTTGCACTTTGCAGATACAAAACACATTTGGATACCTTAATCGCTAGCGAGCGCCGCTAAGCAAGCCAATATCACTGACGTAGCATAAAACAAAAACTGTTTCTTGGTGGGAGTTCTACTCCACCGTCTTCCAGACCACGCAAAGGGTTCTGTGGAACATCGTCTACGGGAAAGGTTTTGTTACACATGAATCATGAGTGTGGTGGATGGGAAATGCTCTGTGGCCACTAGGGAGTAAGAAACTGGCAAATCTGACTAAGAAACCTGGAATGCTACAGAGAAAAATAAGGTTCCAATCGATCTAGTGTGGTAACGATCCGCACAACAGCGAATTTCGGTCTATCATCAAAGTGATTGAGTCATCTGGGATTCAAACTAATGACCTTTTTGTGATGAGAAATGCCCAAACCACCTAACCACCGGCAGTCATACTCTATCGGAGGCGACGAAAGGTGACGAAATTTGGCTATAAACCCTGACCCGACCTGAGGTATGATAGTACAATTCCTTGGGGAACGATATAACTCTCCGGTACTCCATTTCTCAGCGAAATTGCGACAGTACAACGGACCCGAAGGAAGTAGGAATATTTGAGAATACAACGTAAATCGTTTTCTTCTGTCAGCCGTGGATAGGATATCGCATTAGGATTAGCGGTTGTGTGGAAGATAACCCCCACACTGCCGTGCAACAGTAGGCGGTAAACTTAAGGATCCAGTTTCCACAAGAGCCTAGCTGGGAATATCTCAATTTCTGGTTATCATTTCCAGGAATCATTGCACTATGGAGTAAAATTTATTTATGCAACTGCTGCAATGCGAACATACTGCTCATACAGGCTTTACAAGGAAATAAAATACACCAATTCACAGTGAATGGATCTCAAGTCTTCCCCGGAACCTACCTGGTACAGTTTTGTCACTGACTCCTGTTGCTTCTATCCTCAAAGTCGCTGATTTTCTGTCTAACTATTGCAGATTAGTATTCACTGGGTGTTTCAAAGCCTATCCACATCTAAGCATCAGAAGATTTGCAAATGTGGTCAGTGTAAACCGACCATCTAGCTCGGCTAACCGAAATTGTCTTCGGCAAATGGTTGCACTCCAAATGAGCATACATCAGCAAACTCACTTACTCAAATGAGTTGAAACTTCATTTCCAGAGGGGTACATTTGTGTTACTGAGCAAGAATTTCCTCAATGCGAAGGACACTTCAGTATTATATTGTTATGGTCGATGACCATCCCAAGGTTTTTGGAGCCGCAGATTTCATTTCTGCTACTAATTTTCCAAAAGAATCTATCCTTTTCTCAATATCTCGAAATTGACGTTATTTTAAATATTGCGCGGTTGAGTATTTTTATATGTCCTCGAAAAGATTCATAAAAGCCCGTTCTATGATTGGCTAGTCCACACATCGATCAAGGCCACCCAACAAAACTATATAAACGATAGAGCTCACTTGAATTCTGACTTGTGTTGGTGGGTCACCAATAAACGCGCGGCAGTACTCTGTGTTCGTCTTCTCTCTTCCGCTAGCGGGCTGGGCTAGCTGTTCGTATTTCGCGCCGCTTATTGTTCCGTGTGGCTGCTCATTCAAGGGAGCAGCAGATCTGTTCCATTCGTTGTGCGACTACGGGCCTCGAGTCGTGACCTCGAACTTTTTGTGCCTCCGACCTCTGTGTGTGTGTGTGTTCGTGTTGTACTAGACTACAGGCTGTGTGTTCCTGTGATATCGTGATATCGTGCGCTGCGAGTACTTGCGTCTTGTGCTTCAGTGTGTGCATGGACCAACCAAAGCCGGCAACATAACATATATATATATATATATATAATTGATTGCATGATATATATAAACTGTTTAAAAAACCGCGACGAACGCTGTTAAAATTTCAAGAGACCCATGTGAACGAAGCCGAAAATGGCCCGCAACAGGCGTCACTGCTTACGCTAATCGGACTGATTCTCAATGATTCATCAGACATCAACACATGATATAACTGCCATATCCGTGAGTGGATTTTTCAGGTCTGTAAACACCTTATGTGCATCACATCGACGACTCCCAGTTGAGGACGAACTTTTGTGTACGAAGCGAAGATATTAACGCAGAGTCGTACAAAACTTAACAGCTTGACAGTGTGCAGTTGTAGGATATTTAGTCTGAATTACCAGCTGACTCGCCACTGTAGTATCAACAAGCAACTTGCCATTGAAAATCAGTCTGGCGACGTAACGGTTTGGGCGTTCGAATCACAGTCGCTCGTCCCAGTTCGAATGCGATGGATATACATTGACGATTCACGGGAAGGATGAAACAGCTGTACAATGCTTCCATTATTTTCGATGGCAAGCTGAATGTTGACACTACATGACGAATTCACATCAAATCACCTACCACTCTAAATTATTTAGCTCGAAATTATTCGGTTTCTTTGTCTAATTAAGAGCAACGGAATCCGACGGAAATCAGTGAACTCTGACTGAACGATTTGATTCTTCATCTACACGGCAACTAAGGATTAACTCATGTATGATTATGTCGGAAGAAAGCATGGAAGTCAACAGGCTACTAGCGACAGTTCACGCCACATGCTTAATACTCCAGATATCAAGTAAGCTAGAATCCTTGTCATCAATTGCCACGTTGCTTTGTTATGAACTGGACATTTAGTTCCATGAACAACGCACGGAGAAACTGCCAAGCCGCATCTGACTTTAGCTTAAATGCAACCTGATTTTGTAATACGAATGTGTCTACTAAAAATCACCTAAGTAATACTGCAACTTTTGCGGAGTTCAGACTTCTAACAGCCTACTTGGAGGGTCGGCGGCGGCAATGAAATGTGAGACAGGCGTTTGTGTAGTTTATTGTGAAATACGTTTAAATTCTGAAGCAAAAACTTAACATACGTCAAGGGGTGTCAAAAAAATCAAATTCTGTACTGACCTGTATGATGTCGATGAAACTTAACTGACGATATAGCGTCACCTTGGAAACACCGTACAATGCGCACAGTAGAATCTGATCCAAGCAACGGTCACGCAGCAGTTCTGTCTCGTGAACTATTGCATATTCGACACAAGTCCAAACTTTGGTCAAAACATCTCTCTGTATATTTAAGCGATCGCACAAGTCGCGCAGTCGAACACTAGCAATCATGTACAATTGTCGAAAGAATATGGCCAACGAATCGCGGCGGGCTGGATAGAATTTCACAGGCGCATTTCCCGTGTTGGGCTGAGACCAGGAAACCAGACTTGTGGTAGTCATGCTTGTCGTGCCCGTTGTGGCAGCTTCACTCAAAGTCGTGGCACGCCTTGTGATATTCGAAACCCCTTCGGAGAGCGTGACTTCTTCAGTCGCACCGGAAAGCATGTTAGCATTAGAATCAGCGGCAACTTGTCCAACCCCACTTGCCAAAAGCTGTGCAGTCGCCTCAGCGGATTCGTCTTCTATTTGTGCACCGGCAGAAACATGTCTTCCGATGGACGCAGCAGCAGCGTGCTCTCCAGTAGGACGTGACCGAATCAAGGAGCCCGTTGTCGACGACGTGAGCAGACGTGGCTGTTTACTCGGTGTTGAGCCATGTCGAATCATCATGTTTTGAGGTAATCCCAAAGACGATGAGGGTTTCAAATGTTCAACTGGAAGGACACCAGGTCTAGGGAATCCGGACTAGGAAACCGAGAGGAATATAATAGGAAATTGCATCAGGAATCCAACAAACTGAAGTACTTGTCAATCAAGAAGAATAATGGACAAAATGTATTGATTCCTATTAATGATATTGGTTTCAACAGTACAGCATAATAAGCCAGTTTCCAAGGCATTAACACTAAAAAGAGTCATGCGCAGAACAATAAGCTATGATGAAACCTAAAATACCATCAGCAAGGCCGATCGATCTCACGGCAAATACAACAATGGTGCCTGGAGATCAAATAAACGAGTGCAATAGCTCAGTTGTATACCTACGTGCCATTGCAATCGATCATGCTGAAGGAAACAAACGACACCGACTTTACTGAATATCCTGGTCTGATAGTTCAGAAAGTGAAGAAATGGAGGAAAATTTCGCTTGCGTAATGCAGCAAACATTATGAGGAAAAAAGCAGGGTGCCATGAATAACGATAGAATAAAGATAGTAGTTCTTACTTGCTCCAGCTTTTCTGGTGGTACGACTTCTTCAATTGAAGGAGCACGACCAGCTGCTTTAATAACTGCCCACAAGGGCGAAAGAGAGCGCCAAGCATAAGAATCCAAAATTAACTCGCCCACTTGATTCATGTATTTTACCACATCACGCGGTAGATCGACATTTCGAACCAATACTTCGATAACCTGGTAAAATTAAAAAAAATGTAAACCTGATTTTGGAATTTGCAAGAGGTGACGAAGGTAAACCAATAGCAGTTCGACCTAATGTAGTAGAACTGGATGGAACAAATAAACCAATGACATGCGAAAGATCGGCCCGTTGCAACGTATCGTGGGATTTGTCGAGCAGTAGTTCAGCTTAGTTCACCTTTACCAATAATCAACTTCGCATGGCATAAAATGGTTTTAGCTTTCATCTCACACAACCGTCACACTTTGACTGCAGCTTGATATGGTTTAACGGTTTATGCGCTCCCAGGCCGAAAATTTAATCATGTCTGCGAATTTAGTTAATGTAAGCCTGCCGAGGCAGTTTCAGGAGGGGATTCTGTTATGCAAATCAATAGAAACCAGCAGAACAATAAATCCAAGCAGATGAGATATCTTCCTTCATCTTCTGATGCTTTGTGGTCAGGCTCGTGTTAGAAACAAAGAATCTTGCAACGGTTCCTAGTAATCCAGCTTAGCGGTTGGACTCGCACTATGCGTTTACTATCTCAAATCAGCTACCCGAGTACGCCCTGGCTATTCCATCGAGCAAAGTTCATAATGATAAGTAATGATTCACGAAACAAGACGTAAGCAAGGTGATCAAGGGCATCGATGACTAGTTTCCCTAGACACAAGAGTGTTCATGGAAATAAGTTGGGGAGTGGTTTAACAGACCGACTACTACAGCGGACTTTCCGTTTATACCTGCAAGCGAAGCGATACCGGCCGATATCAGTCTTCCCTCGGAAACGAGAATCCTCAGAGAAATGGGTTTATTTGAAAAGCTTAAAGCCCATGAACCGAACGGCCCGTGGCTGCCCCTCTTCAGGAATATCAGCGAGGTTTTAGCACTGGAGTCACCTAAACTTCTGCGGCCGACTTGAGGTAAGTTGGGGTGCCGAATTATTATCCCGTGGAGATCCGGATTGCTTGTGCGTATTATCATTTGGGAAAGGCTTACGCGGGAGAACCAAGCCAGTTGCCGACCTGGATGGCATTTTATCGATCACATCGTATCCACGATCGGCGCCACAATGTGGCCATATTTTTCGTAGGCCCACGATCTGTCCTCCTTTATCTGAAAGTCGCATTCGGCACAGTCAATTGTATAGATCCATTGAGCTGTCTCTCACTAAAATGCGTGTTAGAGATATCTATTTCTCTTCTCCAATCATTGTAAGAGAACAACGGGAGCCGAATTCGTGCTCATGATGAACTTTCACCCGAGTACAGTAAGAGAAGTGGTGCTCGTCAAAAACCTTCCATTTCAGAGTTCACTTCATCTTTGTAGTAGATATGATTATGGAAATCGCTCTATCCACACATGAGGATAGTGATATTGATATTTGCTCAGACAGTAAATTGTCCTACTTAGAGTAGGCAAATGATGTAGTACTCAGGTAAGTCACAATCATTTTTTCGTCGCTTGGTCGGCGGTGCAGCTGAGTTTGGGATACTTAATGCACCTGGAAGATGTAAATCCTGGGGTGGTTCCAAATCGATTTCTGTCCTTCGTGGAAAGTAGTTAGGTGGAGTTTAAGGTACTTGGACAGTTACATTTCAGCTAGTGACGTACACAGGAAGGAATGTTTTTACGTATACCGAAGGGTTGATGGGCTTTGATCAATTTGAAATATCTGTGACATCGACGTCTACATCCGATCATCATTAGGAGATCAATGCGGCTCCGAAACGTGGCTTTTGCGGACAGTATTGATCCGTGGGCGTAGCTGTTTAAATACCAGAGTCTTCGTAGCACTGCCAGAGTATGGTGGTATAGTTGCGCTAGCAGGCGTGAGATACTGGGGCATCGAGAACAGTCGATCGAACAAGCAATGAACTAAAATAGATTACGGCGGTCGGGACGTGTCAACCATGTTGGGAGAACGATTCCCTCTGCGTACGCTGTTCCCTGAGACAGGCAATGGTAGAAAAATGGACCAAGGTTGGGAACAGATATGAAATCTTTAACCAGGGCACGGTCTCCGATAGAGGATTATATTACGGCGGTGGATTTAATGCAATCCGCAAACAAAGTGGTTGTAGACTTATGCGATAGGGCTAAACATGGGAGTCATGGGCGGGCTTGCATTCGAAATGTCTCCGCTTCGCTGTATTTCTTTCGACAGATGGTTTTTGATTTTTATTGCGCGACTGTCTAGCACATGGAATAGCAATCGAGACAGTAGACGTTAGCATATGGTTAATGGTTGCAAAAACTGAACGGAAACTGAACTAATCTTAGAGGAAATGAGTGAAGCATGATGGAAGAACAATTGTCAGTTACTAGTGACGGCGACAAAATAGCAAAGGAAATATAAAAATTTCAAGAGCGATCTGTGTTAGCAGCTAACCTTGAAGAAATGAAACGCCTCCAAGCTGAATGCTTCTAGAATCCACGGGAAATGACGGTCTGGTGGATCACAGCTAATCATCACTAACTCCATGCAACAAGCGAATAGAGATCGATGGAAGATCTCCTGCGTTAACAAACCGCTTAAATCCGGTTTAACGCGCCTTCCGTGCGAGGCTACGCCATCTGCTATGACCGTGGAACCGGCAAAAACATTCATCCTTTTCTCTATTCGACGTACTTCATCCATCAAAATGCTTTCCAGGGCTAGATAGTACAGCTGTAAACCTAAAAAGACGCGCTGTTGTGCAGCAGACAGCGCGAGTTCATCTGGCGAACCACCTCCAGGTAAACAGTCGGCACGCGCATACACCAGTTGGAATTCAGCGACCAATTCGTCCAAATGAGACTGCATATCGTCCAGTGGAGATATTGAACAATGAGACTGTATGAGATCCACGAGGGCTGCACTGGGTTCCTTTGAACGGCCAGCAAGTAGTATCTAACAGTTGGAAACATTAGTGGACGATGATTATTATACGTAAAAGTTGCCATCCGTGGAGACCCCAAGGAAACGATTTGCTCACAAAACAATGCCATGATAAATCGCGTGGAAGTTTGATTAATCGATCGACTAGAAAAACTTAAGAAACATCAAAAAAGAATCCTGAGTCGATACTGGTCAACCGTGTTACGTTTATCGTCCCAAAGAAAAAGAAGTTCAGATATCGTCACCACCTGCTAGATTCTTTTTTGAGCTCATCGATTCATTCATCTCACCAACGTTCTTATTTGTCCTCTACTGAAACTCCCAAGCCCTATTCGATTACTTATTCATAAAAGGAGACTATCTTGACAAGCCGAATAATAGTATGATCATTATTTGTAGACAATCAAGTGAGAATTCGGTTAAAACAGGATGTTTTTGTAATCACGACAACATATTGCACTACAGCCGTGCGAAATATCGATTTCTCAACATATCCTTAGGGTATGAATGTTATTGAAGAAACGTGCGATATACGCTGCGAAACCCATATTATTTGGGAGAGAACTGGCTACCATAAAACTGTCGCCCAAGTGGTTTGAAACTACACAACCTTTCAAAATGCTAATTATGGATAAACGACAGATACCAAAGCGAGCGGCAGTAAAGGCAATCCAACATCTACATGTAAAATGCTTGGCCATTACCAGTATGCTTTTTGCTGTTTACCTAGTGGACGGCGGGTAAGATTCAGATTGCTTGTTATATGAGCACTGGAGTGGTAGTTACCTGATTACGGAAGCTTGAGCCACGACTGTTATATGAACGCAACCACTTCGACTGTTCGACTAAGTAGGCAGTATAAAAAGGATTCCCAAAAATTATTAGAATGTGCCAAACCGAAGTTTGGAAAATGAGCACAATGGTGACAACTTTTTTAGAATAAAGCGTTACTTGTAACTGATTGAGATTCTGATTTCTGGCTTCGGGATTGTTGAAGTTGATTCCACCATTCAAGCGACTGACAGCACCTGCGTTAGCTTTTCCTCGTCGATTGGTTTCGGTAAATCCGCCAAACCCAGTGTTGCTCAGCTCCTAGGTAGAATTTGAAATTGCAAGAACAACAGAGGGAACTATATTTCTAACGTATTTGATTATAACATGGACAATATTCCCACATTTTATTTTTGATGAAGTCAGTTATTCCCAAGCTGTAATTGACTTGATTTAAAGTAGGAAAATTTCCAGACTCGTTATCAAACTTCAAAATCTGGGTCTTGTTGAAGCTTCTTGTCCCCATTTATTGCGTCCTATAATTAGAGGCCCTTTCATTTACACTTTCCGGAATGAGCAGGTAGTAACGACAACACGATTCAGAACAGCCTTCAATTACTGAGAACATAAAATTAATTCGCAGCATTTTGTGGAGATCCTAACTACATCAAACATTTTAGGAATCATAACCTAGCTAATAAAGAGAATTTCTAATGCATCACAATCGGGGATACCTAGCAAGTTCGCGGTAGTCGAGAGGACATAAATCCCAATGAAGTTTACCTAGAAAGCTCGGTTCAAAAGGGGTTGGACGCATTACAACTAGGGCAAGGGTAAGACTCAGCAGATCGAATCAGAATGCCATCATAACCGCACACAGTTACGCGTCAATATCAAATGGAAATAATAAATATGACGAAAGAACACAAAAGACTAAATTCCCGCAGGTGCGTAGCAGTTACAGGCTAATGAAAGCAATCCCATGTTACAAAGTATTCAGTGGCAAATTAGATGGGTTTGAAAATATCGAATGAATAGACTCAAATAAACATAGGTAACGGTCCGATGACAATCTGAAGAGCACCAGTTCAAAAGCTCTAAATGTCTCAGCATGGTCGGGGTCGGTGTCTCAGTCTCCGAGTCGACTGCTCGCTCTGACTGTCTCTCCATTTTTCCAAATGACTTGCATCTCAAATAGCTTCTACTGAGGGAGACCTGCACACTCTCACCAAAGTGCGAGGACGAAGGCGAATGCCCGCGTTCAGCATCGGGTTGACTGGTAATCAGTCTGGGGGAGATGGGTACACCCTAATTCCAAACCAACCACATGCGGCGTACGAAGTAGACGGCTGTATGCTCAGGAACATCTGCAGCGCTGTGCTAGGCACCTAACACCCAAAGGAATGGATGAGACGTTCTGATGAACATACTCAATGTGAAAAATAAAATAAAATCGGATTAATCCCAGTAGTTTTATGTTAACTCCGATGTCAACACTTCGCCACCTTCCTTGATGAAGGATGAAGATAGCCCATTTGTCCAGCGGTCTTACACATTTTCAGAAAAACAATTCAGCGGACAACTCCCATTTCCGACGGATGAATCGTACCTACCAATATTGTTTTAGGTCAGTTATGGAAGTGGACTAATGGATCTGTTCCGTAAAATGTTCCGCATGACACTCCATCCGAAGCTCATGAGTGAATTAGTGGGCCGTCAGATTCCTTGATCACCTCACGTGCACTTGGTTTCCGTGGACTCCTATTCAATCCATAAAGGTTGCGACTATTGCCGTTAGTCGCAGCCCTACCTTTCCTTATCCACCATTACTCGCTGTCATTTCACAGGCTCCCAGTCAACTGACGTCTCAGGGATTTGCGCTTCTCATGCTATGTAGCATCCGATGGGACGGATCCATGAACATGCAAGAGAACAACTGAAGTTGAGGGGTGTCCATCGCTTCTGAGGTTCACATGACACGAAGTGATGCATGATACTTGTCTCTAAGTGCACAACATCTGTGATTTCCTCTCAGTGTTGCCTCGGGTCCTCGGTACTTCACCGTGAGGGTATTCGGGTCAAGAGCTCCGACTGTAATCGAAGTCGGCGATAGTTTTCCAGGAGTAGCTGTGCACGACGCGTGGTTTTTGTGTTGGCCAGCTGGGATCAAAGCATGATTTAAGTGCACAAATGTCTACCAAAATGATCGATAGTCCTTGATTGGTCCACATAATCGATGACCAATGGCAACGTTATCAATCTGAGTCCAACGCTTTGGAGGCGAAGAGCGCCAGATGAGCCAATATCGCTTTTCGTGACAAGTCTACATTAGCCGGGAAAAGGGTGTGGTCAGAATAAACTTGGACAAGACGATCACCGTTGTCAGTGAGATCGGTGATTGCAGGAAATGGGCCTTCGGTGCGTTGTTTCGTCTCTGTGTTAAAAACGGCAGCAAAGAACACATCCTTGAAAACACACTCCGGGATGACTGGCAGAAATTCCGAGAGAACTCGTCTTTGGCTTCAGGATCAGTGGAGGCATAAACCAATATGACAAATAGACAACGACCATTCAGTCAATTGGCACTGACACGTTTAGAACCGTTCAGCCGAACTGTTCACAAACGACTGTTGACTGAGATCCAGCCTGACAGTGCATCCTTGGCTCTCGTGCTCACGGCGATCGCGAAACCAGCCTCACAACGAGCGCTCGAAACCAAATCGCCGGACACACGGAGGGTGAAGTGAGGGAATGAGGCTGTATCTGTACTACAGGAAGAGATTATGGAAATGGGATTCTGTATGTATGTCGAAGGAATAAGGGTTGGTGAGATTCCTGTAGCAAGGGTGCTGAAGGAATTTGAATAAGTGGTACTTCGTGGAAGCCCACACCGCAGAACGAGTTTTTGTTCTGGGCCTTTAATTCAAAAGTCTAACAAATAAGATGAGGCATTAAGTCATAATGCGAGATCTGAATAGAAGCACACCTGATATTATTCGCCCCGGCCGAAAAATAGACAGCGCGGTCCCGATTGTTCTGCGCCAAGGCCCATGCAGCACGGAATTCGATTTACTTTTGTGATTCCCTGAAATGAGGGAGTTTAGCTGCTACACATTAGAATGATTAGGGTTCACCACCAAAGCCCTTATTTCTAGCGAAAAATCGTCGGCAGGCACCAGGCAGCGGCTACGTGTGATCCTCTTTACTTGAATCAACAACCCCTCCGCCAATTTTTCGGACAGAGCTCCTAGTTCAACTGAATCCCCAAACCTAGAGTACAGGGAGACTATTTCGTGATACATCTAACCATTGACATTCCGTGAGTGATTCATTTCCAGCTTAAGATAAAACCATCCTGCATAGCTGGCTTGACCAGGGAGCCGCGCAGGAAGCCATGTGACTTCTAAGTGCAGTCGGACGTTGGCGTGAAGAGAATTATTTATTTATCTATCTATCTATCCATCTATCCATATTCTACATTATATTACATCCCTCATTGTCTCCAGCCACATATTCAATGGGTATTTCGGACACCAACAACGGAGGCAAAAGACATACTCCACCTAAGTTCGCTGTGCATTTTCTCAGTCCA
>LUCM01000639.1:0-39656 GCA_008360955.1 Fasciolopsis buskii | reverse complement strand
ACTTGAAAGGTGCTTTGACTATGTCGATCGACCGGCACTACTCAGTGCTCTCCACCGGAAGGGTATGCCAGCGAAGTTTGTGAACCTGTTGCGACCATTGTACTCGCATACCCATGGTCGCGTTAGGGTATACGGTGAACTGTCACGTTCATTCGAAAAGACTAGTGGCGTTCGACAACGGCGTCCCATCTCTCCATTCTTGTTCAACTTCGTCATGGACGAGGTGATGGAAGATGCTTTAGGAGGTCTCCGGGATATAGGAGTCGAACTGGGAAGTGGAGGGAAGCTATGCGACCTAGATTACGCAGACGACGTCGTGTGCCTGTTCGAGTCTGCGGGCCATGCACAACGGGCACTAGATAGACTGTCGAAATCGGTTGCTCGGTTTGGCATGTGCTTTGCACCTTCAAAGTGCAGGACTGGACGACAGCAGCGCTGAACTTGATACTTGGTGGAGAGGAAATAACAATGGTGGACCGTTTCACCTACCTTGGTAGCTGCGTGTCCAACAATGGTAGCTCGGGATTGGAGGTAAATATGCGTATATCCGAGGCTCGTGCAGCTTACGCTGGATTGAAGCACTTGTGGCATCGGCCTGATATTTCACTGAAGTTGAAAGGTAGTGTATACGATGATGATGATTTACTCAACCTCTGTCTTCCACTTACAACCGTCTCATCTTGGCCCTTTATGCGAAGCGCTACGGCGAGAGGATAAGTCGGCTTTTCTGATGTCGCCGATATCAGCCGTCTGGCAGGATCTGCATGTAGCTAAATTTAGTTGTTCCGTCAGCGGCGTATTAAAACAGATTGAGGACCTAGGCGACCTAAGGTCGCCCTGATCGGTGGTGGCCAGACAGTCAACACTGCGACGTTTTGATCTGAATGTCGAGAGTTCGAGTCCATCGATCACCGGTTGACTTCCCCACCTGCCAGTTCTCAGTTGGCCGCGATCTTCTTCCTGGAAAAAATGTACACCTTTATTTCACTAAAAGTAGTAAAAAAACGACAAACGAACAATGCTAACTCGGTAGGCGACAACATAAATTTTCAGCCTAATCCAGATGGTAGCAGTAGGCTGCTCTTCATTAGTTACGTTTCGGGTCGGCGGAGGACGGATCCGAGTCACGGTATGCGATGTATTTGGAAAAACAAGGAAGGCCTTTCGATGTTCTTACAATGATGAAACACGGCGGCGCTTGACTGTCTGTCAATGAAATCGAAAACTGCACGAAATTCGATGACCCATGCTATGCTTCGATGTAACCTGACGACATGCTCAACACAGTCTCTTCTTTCACGAAAACCACAATGGTTAGAAAGTGTTCACGAATACAGTGCCACTAAAATGGTTTACCAGAATGGTTGTAAAAGGTCTGGCAGTTAGAGCGATGAATTCGCGATTTGAACAGGGAGTCGTGCCGCCCTCATTTGCATAAGATATAGCACAGAAATTACCTTGTCTTTGGGAAAAGCTTTGGCGCCACGGATCTGACTAAATGATACACTTAATGGGTTCAGTATGTTCGGTAAACGGAATTTGAAGATCTGAAGTGGGATGCTATTCCCAATGAGTGACTTGCCTTTTAATTATCTGGATGGCAGACATTATTAAGGATTCGTAGGGAAGATTCAGATCAAGTTCATACTACTCTAAGTCGTTCTCCAGTGCTATCCGTTCTATTTGATTTTGCCAAGCTGTTCAGAGGAAGCGCTGGAGATGGACACTCTTGATTCCAGCCATTGTTCCTCCATGTTTCCGTTTCCATCGATCCCAGCTGGTCTATGTGCAATTACATCTGACAGGGTTGTCCGAGGTCGTTAGTTAGCAGCACCGATCGTGTATTGCATACAGAAAGAGGAAGCTTGGGGTAAGCATCAACGTGCGTGATTCGTGCCATCGGCGCCTCTCGTTAAGTTTCCGCAATATGCTTCAGGGTTCGCCATCGATGAGGATCAGCGAGAACATGCCAAGATATGATCGATGTAATGCGCTGGATTATTGCATCAACAGGTGCCTTCTTAAATGTTGAAGGCGAGTATTTGGGGCAACTCGTCGACTGAGATCCACAAATGTGGCCAGTCTCCTATTGCTCACCGAGGCCAAATCTTCCCAGTATGTGACGAGTATACTTATCTGCCTAGTCTCATTTGGGTGTTCCAATCTCTTACAAATTTAAAGTTGGCTTCAGAAGACATCTTTAGCGATTGCCTCAGCATGTAGAATCGTGGCATAGCCTACAGCCACGGTCACGTAAAATGAAGTGTCCCTAAACCATGCCACGGCGAATCTTGGTGAACGTGGTTCCCATCAGGTCAAGGCGCTGTGAGCTCGATTGTTCAATGTGATCATACCAACTAGAAGCTCAGAAATGTCTTCTGCCCCACTATGATACGGCCAATAGGAGACGCCCGGAATGGATGACTTGAATTCGTCGGTTGGCGGAGTCGGGTAGGAGTATTTTGGATAGACAAACGATATCACATAGGTAGTTCCAGAACCTGCGCAAAGAAATGTATTGGCTACTTGTGTGCAGGGGAGTCCTGACGTTTCAAAAGAGTGACTGGACTCGTGATTTTGTTCCTTCTAGCCATCTATTCAGGGATCTTACGTGACAGATCTAGAACGGGCGCTCGTCTGAATCGAAGGCTCCGGTTATGTTTCCCAAAATACTCCTGCGATGTGGGCAGCTGTAAAGTACCGCTTGACAAAACACCGAGAATCATTCCTTTTTCTACTATTATGCACGCGCAAGGTGTCACGAAGAATTTCCATTTGGTAACATTAGGACCAGAAAGTAATTGGGCACATTATCTAAGCCAAAATTTTCACTTGCTTGCTTTCAATTATTGTACACTATATCGGGTAGGACAACAAACTACCCCAGACGATTTTGAAAGCCCCAAATTCATTTTATGCTCTCTGTGAAACGCATACAAAACCTCATTTCCGAACTTCAACCACGACCTGTTTCTCTCAATTCTCTGCGAGTCAGGTGATCCAGTTCCGAAGGCTCTTGATCATGCTTGTGTTTCGATCACTTTGACCATGAGAGTCGAATATGCACTGCCAGACTGGATCCCAATCAACAGTCGCATATGTTTAGTTTGGTTGGACAGCCGTGTGCCAGTGGCAGCTGACTGTCCCCCGACTATAGTTCTCCCGAGGCTGTATAGGGACTCACCGCGATCATTTCAAAGCATGCATTCAACAGACGTTGTTGTCATGGCCGTTGACTTTAATGTCCAATTTGGCTGTTTGTGGAAAACAAAAGCACATCGGAAGCCCACTGTTGTTGTAGCCGATCGAACTGACAACAGGAATAAACGCCCTCCCATTTGCTCCGACTACATATCGTATCTGGCAGGCACAAATTTTCGTCACAGAAAAGCAACACTGGCTGGCTGGTGTTGAGATAGGTCACATTGTCAATAGTAATAGGCGGCGTCGATTAAACCGGTCCGTCCTTATGGAATGTCATCATGTCATGGTCGGTGCTCGTTTTTGTCTGCGCTTAGTCTGTGGTCATAGAAGCACCTACATGATAATCGAAACTTCTTGGATGGGGATCATCACACGCAGATACTCAGGATCCGACTGAACGTTGAGGAGCAAATGCTCAAACATGTCGCCCACCCACTGGCAGGCTTCAAGCAGGATTCTTGATCATGAAGTCCTCAGAACCAGCCGATATCTTTGACATCAGTTGCTCTAATGGGTTTCTGCAGGCCTGTACTTTGGATCTCACGTGCAAGGAAATGCGCGAATTTCTGAGTAGTCAGCTGACCAAAGAGCCTGCGGATAGGGATGATGAAGGAGTAGTTGCTGCCTGTTGTGACTAATTAGGAGTACTGGTCCATGGAAGCTGAGTATGAGCGACGTGTTCAGGGAATCCAACAACTCACGAATTCAATCTCAGCAGCATAGACGAAAGTGTTGGGTCAAGTACTTCGCAGTGTAGGTTAATTGACTTGCTACCATAGTGAACCTTCCATTTCGCCTGCAAGTGAAACAATGCAGGTAGATATCAGTCATTCATCAGAAACAGAGGTCACTGGAGAGATACAGTCTCTGAAATATCATAAGGCTCGTGGACCAAAAGGATTGTGGCCGTCCTTTATCAAGAAGGACAGCATGATTTTGGGATTGGGAGTAACGGAACCCCTGGGACAGACTTAGTTAAAGAAGATTCCCACATGCATGCAGGCGAAGACAGCACTAGTCAATTAAAACAAGCACAGTAAAAAAACCACCACTAGATGAATACACTGACAGCTAACAAAAAGTCTCGACAACCATAGCAGAAGCATTTTGTCTAAGATGTGTTGTGCATCTCAGAAGAGTAAAATGTTGCAATAGGACTGAACTAGCTCGAATTCAAACAATATCAAAGAGAAGAACTAGGTGAAGTAGATGTTTTCTGGTTTGGGTAGTTATATCTCATCAGGAGGTAGCATATCGGATAAAACATCGTCGCCTAAACAAAAAATCCACTAGCTTTCATTATGGATGAGTGGCGTATGCGCATGTTCGATTATCGACCCAAGGTCGACTTAAACATGGCAACACGTGAATCAAATTTCTTATATGAACCAGGAGCACAGCAAATGCAGATAGATATGCGAAAGTTTCCTGTGTTTCGACACCAATGTTTTTGTACTACAACTAGGGTATGTTTGAAGAACTCAAAGGTACGGAGTAGCACGGATTACTATTTAGAAGACACAAGAAAGATGAAAAGACTAAGCCGAACGTCTAAGAATGTACATATGTATAATTGCTAGATTTCACCAATACCTAACTTTCATCGTTCGGAATGTATACGGAAGTTCGTCTACCAAGTAATTTAGTGACCCACTGATTATGCACTCAGTAACTACCTGAAAAATTCTAAAAAGACGGATTGATTTTTACTGGTAACAGTTTGCATTCTGCTGTCTTAATCGAAAAATCGGTTTGATTATCAACCATAAACAACAATTAAGGATACTAACCTGTCAAACAACGCATCCAGTTGTAGCCGATCTAGGCATAACCGAAGCGTGATGGGCAACAAAGGAAACGGTCGGACCACATAAATCTGCTTCGGTTGGATTCGCGTGCGTGTAGCACGAATCAGAGGACGGGGACGTACAAACGGCCTGGTCTGTGGTATACTTCGTCTGTTTCGCGTCGATGATTGGGTCTCCGTAGCACCTAAAATTTGAAGTTAGTCAGGATGGTAACCGAGAGTTACGAGGTGAAGTCACCCCCGAAATTATTTCAAAAATAAACTACACACAAAAGCATCCACGGTTTTGTTTGGAAGATTACGCTGGATATGCATCAAATGTTACAGGAAGATGAATGTGGGACAAACGCATTCGTAGGGCAGGTCATTTTGAGCCCAAGTACTGCTGGCCTAGAAAAAACCGCGAGCAGGAAGTATCCCAATCGCATTCAGGCATGTGCAATTCAAAATATACTAAGCAAGCACACCTACGTATATTCGATCGTACACTTTTTATTTAGATCAGGATTGACATTACCAGCAGCACCAACAAGAGAAACGGTAAGAAAAATGGTTGCAGATACACACAGACCATGGTGAATCGATCGTAAGGCTAATTTAATCGAGTGTTAGCCGAAACTATACAGAATTCTGGATAGACTGACAAAAACTTGAAAAATGTGAAATATATATAAGTGGTGACGGCGATAAATAGAACTCACGAACGAGGTGAACATCGTTTGAGTCAGCAGGTGGAAAACTAACACGTTCTGCGATAATGGTATGGGGATCGACCGTTGGAGAACGTGGGACGAATGCGGTGGAAGGTCCCGGTGTAGACACGCGTGATAACGATTGCTGTCCTTCCTGATCCTGTAGCTGTTTAGTTCTTTCTTCAGTAGACTGGTATCTTCTGGGTAAAACAGAATGAACGTAAAAACAACTAGGCACTTATCTGTGTGAATTCAGCATGATGACGAAAACAAAAAAGCGAGCTTCACATCGTGAAAGCATGTGCAACATCCTTGAAAAAATGTGGTGCCAATATATTCGTACATGGATTTTAATTTATAACGAAAACACAATCGCCATTACTAGGGACACAACCAGGAAGGCGGTAGGCACGAAACGACGTCATTCATACTTCTACGTCAGATCAAAGCCTGACTGCCACGCCGCTCTTTTCAGCCCTGCTCATCACGGGTAAAAAGAACACAAAAAAGTGAACAACGCGCAGGTATACGTGGGACGCGTCCAAGTAATCGAAGGTGGTGTAGAGTGATTACACCAATCAGAAGACGACTGTCCGTACCAAACATACGAGGACGCACTTCATCATTGTATATCCCTAAGATTCGAGAAATGCCTCGGAGATATCGGTAGCCGAATACAGAAAGCCATTAAGTACGGGCATTCTTGGTAAGCGACCAGTGCTTATTGGAGTTCTTAGACGAAGGTAGCTCAAGCTTTTCAGTCGGCATGTTTCGAAAAATCGGCAGGCGAGTCGGTTCAAGTAGCTTATCGCGATTTAGCCGCCGTTATATCGTATGTTTTGAGCCCCCATCGAAGAACATGGGCAGCTTAGTTCAAACTAAGGCAGGCTCGGAGTAGAAAGAAGTTTTCTAGTACGACCGGCAATCTCGTATGTATCCTTACCATCAGTAGACAATAGCGATGTGGTCGGCTGGAGTTCGTCGCTAATTCGAAGAGCGAAAATGTCAGGTGGCGTAAAACCGATTTGAAGTTCTGAATTTTTTTTACCGTGAAGGACTAAGCAGGGAACAAGAAGAACAAATGTCCCCCAGCTTCAGAATAGCAGCAATCGAGACCAAAAGAACCTCCTGAATTGGCCCCATTCGAGGACAGACGACACTCTGGTATGGGCGCCTGCTTCTAAGGTCACGATACCACAACGCCCTGCAGCTTTTAATAAAAGTGTCCTGAATTGCATCTGGGTTGCAATTTGTACGCGCGTCTCCTGAAACGACAAACAGATCGCATTTATCGGAGACGAGAGCTTATTTTGCACGAAACCCTCACTGTGCATATCCCGCTCTCGACTGGGATTCAGTCAAGCTATGAAGCATTAGCTATCCCACTAGGAGCAATGTCAATGCCAGGAAGACCAAATGTCGCGGTCTCAGGGTTCCCAAGAAGGTGCAAATTAGTCTTCGAAGAAAGTTGAGTAAGGGTGTCAGTCGGAAGTTACAGATAGTCTTGAATGAAGATATCTTAGACAAAACGAAGATCGACGGCTGCATCCTTTCATATGCGCATCAGTGTCCGCACATTAAATGTGGTTAGCTTGGGAATCCATGGAAGACGAAAAAGAGCATCAGCCGACGGAAGCTAATTCGGTGGGATTTGGAAGCCGAACGAAGGAGAACGAAAAACGGACGGCATAGAATTTCCACCAGAGACGCTACTATTAGTATCTTTGGCTGAAGTTCCTGACTAGTGTTAAAATAAAATGTGATAAAATCAAAATGAGCAATATGATATATGGTGCGTAAGAATACGTGGGCTTGTGATTGGCGCGGAAAAGGACGGTGCCCTTTCGGTTTAAGGTTAATCATGGTTACTTGCGTTGAGTTGTTCTGATGTTCGGTTTACAGTTAGCTTCAGGTCTCCCATCCAACACGGATTCAGTGAAGAATTGCATCCGACCTGGGGCGCCTCTGGTCTGAGGAGAGGGGGACGGCAATCAGTATTGATAGGTAACCGTGAATAAGATGAGTGCAGATTCACTGAATACGCGAATGCGGAGAAGCGACCTTAGTGTCGAGGGTGGATTTTCGCCTGGCAATCGTCTACTAGTGGCATTAAGAAGCAGTGAGTGTTGTCCACCGAAGAAACAAGATTGGCACTTCCAAACTACTCCTTCACATGGCCAACTGTTCGTCAGCGCCCATGGGTCCTCTGTGGGATGCTATACTGCTCGCTTGGTTGCTTATTCGAGGATGTACCACCGAAATTGAGCATAACACATCTCGCAAACACGTCGATAGGCACGCCTGGTTGCATGATCAAATGTTACAAGGGTAATAGAAATTGCAAGGAAGAAAATGCCTCAAAGATGAAAACAACGAGGAGTTCGTTCAGACTTAAACTTGGACAGGATCAAAAGATGTCAGCGATGTTTTACTTGGGGCAATCTGTGGGACTTTATAATAATACCTACTCACTGCGTCAAGTTTTCTCCCAAAGGGCATCCAGTATGTTGGTGATTCATGGTGTGAATATGGCTGCGGGTATGGAAGAAATGACAGTCGACGCTACGCCAAGAATGAGCATGGGACATCAAAAGTTGAAAAGACGTCAACAAAGCCTCGGATCAACCCCATGTTAAAAATTCAGATGAAAACAGGAGTAAATTCACGGATAGATTCACTTCAATTTCAGTTTCGACACTTAGTAACCAAGCCCTGGTGTTCTGGAGTTTTGTTTGCCGCTCATAATACATTTATTTAGAAAGAAGATAAACGAAGAACAGCGAATAAAAACGTAAGTGAATAAATGTGAGGTGACGAATAAAAATCTACGCAAAGAAGGAAAGAATATGAATGCAAGAATTGCCTTAGTTGCTACTCTCAGCAACATCACATCGTTTCTAAACCTTAGTCGGAAGACCTCGTGAAATCCGACCCGGGAGACCAACTCAATCCAGTTGGGACAGTCTGTTGGTCAAAGCTTCCTTGTAGTCGTCATCATCATGAATCCCGAAGGACAGCAAATGAAGAGCAGATGGAGGACAGAAAAGCTATCATTGCGTCTTATTCTTTCCTCTTCCTCACTCGCTGTTTTCATTGCTCGCAAAGGTATATATATATATATATATATATATATATATATATATATATTACCAGAATCGAATCTGTAGCACATATATATACAAGTTTAAAAGCGGGACAAGCATTACTGACAACAGCCTTTCTCACTATCCTACAAGCTGTAACGGAAAAGAAGCAATGCACAAGCTGAACAGGCATACATTCAAATTACACAAATGCACATTTTTCAATTGTTCTGATTCGACGGAAAGTGACAGCACGATCGATATCGTATACGGTTCGCTGCTATATCCTCCAATGTTTTCAGTCATCTGGTTAACGGATCCTTTGGAAACCAACCACGGAGACGCAAAAAAACTAATCCGTTTGATTTCGAGCTCCGATCTCACTTGTTGATCTCCATGTGGCTTCTTCCATTCCGTTGGAGGAACGGAAAACAGGGCATCGTAACGTAGATATACTCGGTATAAAAAATACGTGACCCAATTAACGAAGTACACCAAACTGGACATGCTATAGTAAAATAGTATCTGAACCGGCATCCAATACAGACCAATACAATCAGTGACTCGTCCCAAGATAATGAAATACGCGCCTTGCTCCAATGAACCGCCGTAAGTAACGAGCTTGTTATCAGCGACAGCATCATGGATATGCAGAGGAGACAAAGTGAGACGGCTAGGGACAGGAGATACAAGTTGAATAAAAAAGAGAGCTCTGAGTAGTAGCATACCCATCACTACCCACTCTGCTCGATGTGATAGGCATCGCAGTTCTGATTATCCTGACGATGACCGATGCAATATGAAATTACCTTTACTCATGCAACTCACGGAAAATGAGTACTGCCGTGGAGTTCATGTATTAAGCAGGAGAACCAAAGTCTCTGGTTTTAGGACGAACCAATCCGCAAGACAGCGGAGTGTGGCTGAGTGACAGTCTTTGTTAGAGGCGAGTGTGGTGAAGGAGGCTGCTAAGGCCCACTACACCGTGAGGATAACCGGCAGCAATGACCTTGGAAATGTTGTTGCACAGAACCACATAAGGTCTCAGTGTCAGGTATGGTATTAAGCCGGGAGACAGCGAGTTGCTGTCTACCACCAAAGTGACCGGCGGATTCGGGATTCAAACTGCTGACTTTCTGGCAACACTTGACTACCTAGAGTCAACTGTTCTCCTCATTTTTCTGATTGAATGACCAGCTGAAATCAACTTCCAACATGGTGGACCAGGAGGCTACTTCGCTAGGTCTCTACGGATTAGTATGACTGAATCACCGGTATATAGCTCGCTAGGTTATGGAGATGCCTAAATCGACACAACACAGTCATGGACTCGCCTGTGAGCTATCGGACATTATACAGTCTGGTTTATATGATTCACCTAGTAGCTTCGCTTCCGTCACGAAGATACCACCAGACATTTATCAAATTCAGACTGTCGTAAGCTGACGGTTGTAAAAATTAAACTGGTCACATTGTTCATCAAAGGATAACGACTGAGGGGATGTCAGCACGTACCATTTGCGGATACACTTACAATTCATTAAACCAGTAGTAATTCATAAGTATAGTTGCCCATGAGCTACGCTGACAGTTGAGTACATCTTTCTAAAGAAATATTCAACGGCAATATCAACGGATTCGTGAGGGACTTGGAAGACTGTTAGTGTAATCCTGTCGAAAACGGTCCAAAATCATTATCTGAACCCTATTCGTGCCTTGGTTTCTCACTATCTCTGCAAAATCAAATATTCACATGAATCTGATAAGGGGAAAAAGTAGGTAATCGAAAATTGATAGGGCAGACGTTGTAAACTGTCAAAAACAGATAACAGCAACACCAACACCAACAACGCACTCAGAATTACGAGCCCATTCGGACTGATTTGTAGAAACATCCCATGCATTGTTCCCCTCCACGTTTGGCTCATCCGCGTTTGTTGCGGCTGCCGTCAGAGCAAACAGAATATCCAATTCGGCACTGTGAACAGAAATGCCGAAAAGATATGACGAACGAATTCAAAACGTGCAGGGATCGGTATCTTAGATCTTAATAAAAAGGAATCAACAGCTCAATCAACTGATAGCACAACAGGGTGGGTGATAAGAGATATTCGCAAAAAAGGTTGATTATTATAAGCACGCGACAGAGTGGACAGTAAAGCACGCATGGATGACTCGTCATTGCCACGTTCATTATCAATAGACGTTGGGCAGTGAGGTGAGCAAAAAGGATAACGATCTGCAAATGGGAGTTAAAAATGGAAAACGGGGATTACAGTTTGTGACTACGGAGTATGAAGTAAATGTTGCCGGTTGGAGTGAGATGGACATACCAATACCGACAAAAACATCACCTTCAACAACAGCACCAAAGACTTAGGTAGCCACAAACAACTACGTGTAACTGGAGAAAAATTATTTCAACATTAGCCAACATAAGTCAACTTCCTCGTCAAGAACACAAACAAGACTTTAAACATTTATTACCCAGATATAAAGTCCGCTATCGGTAACAGATGGACGGGTGGAACGAGATTACTTTTTTAAGCGGGAATCACATATTTAGTAACTAGTGCTTGAAGCTGAGCGGTCAGATCACCGGACTTGACAGTATAATGGTAGAAAGATTTGTGAATGTGAGTTGCCTAGAACAATTGTTTGATTTCCGTGGATAACTATTGTGGGAACGTAGATAACAACAGTTCATCTATCAAACGTCAGAAATTATATATATATATATATTGCCGACCATCAGGTATGCGTGCCCGGCCCTTCTCTGCCGATTCATATACGTACCGTGAATCCTCATCGGAACCTCGTTTGTATGACAGCAGTGTAATTGGATAAGGAATTCTCCTTCGGAATCATGGGTGATATATATATATATATATATATATATATATATATATATATATATATATATAGTAGAATAGTAATCAATTATTCAAATCAATCCGCTTTTCCTTCCAATTTCCATTGCGCAAATACCTTTATTAATTTAGCGTTACTTATCCTGTTGACGACCACAGTGAACCAGAGGAAATCGGATAAGTCATAGAGTAGTTAAATCTATGACATCAGATCCCAGCGTCGCACGTGACGAAGGCTACGTGACGTCTATCGTGGAAATGCTTATTTCTCAAAAACGGCGTTTTTGATGCAAGAAATACCGGGGCGATGCCTCAGTCGCCATGGGCACTCTTCTTTAAAGCAGTTTTCACTCGACGGACTCTAGAATGGAATTACCACTACTTCCACCGACAACGGTGTTTTTCACAAATAATTATTTCCAGATAGTCTAGTCAGAAATGAAACTGACATCCTGAGGTGAGAAATGTGATCATCTGTAGAGATCATTATTGGATAGAGCAAAACGCTTGTCCAAAAAAGCATACCTGCTATTAAGGATGAGCATTCGATTGAAACTGAATGGCATCTATTTAGGACAAATGACAAACTGAAAGAAAAGCTATCCTTTTTGATTGTGTTCACAAGGAAATCAATCACAAGGTAAACTGCAGTGTACGACGTGAAGAGACAAACCGATGGAATAGGTTACAAAACGGATGATTGTTTTTGTTATCGCACACAAAACTTCCATATGGCTTAATTGATTTTGGGATACCCGAGGAACGGAAAACTTATCGACTAGTTGAAGACATTAACAAGCTTGATAGGTAGGCCCATCGTTCGCATCATGGAGCGAACTCAATTGCTAAGTGATTCCCTTTAGCACTGAACAATGTCCAATAACAAGTGCGATGACAACACATAAAGCGCGGAAGGGAGCCAAGTGTGATAGAGATAACCAACTGTAAACATTTAACGGTAATCCTAACTTTATCCTTCCTTCACTAGGGGAAGTCAACGAATTCAAGAAGACAATCTTCAAGTTCCATTCTACTAGCTTAGGTTTGCTGGGTGTGAGAGCAAGTGTGAAGCGACAAGTCAAACAAAAAAGGTATACCATTCTAGCTCACTTTTCTGAGTCTTCGTTACCCAAACTACCGCGCAACTGAGACAAACACTGCTGCCTAGTCAGGCCCGCAGCAGCTAGGCTGTGTACCCCCATTAACTGGGCAAGAAGAACATCTGAAACAGAAAAATATGTTGAAAAACAGTCGATTAAAGACCAATGAGATAGGAAAATTATTAAAAAATAAGCACCATGTGGAGCCAGAATTTGATTGATAATCTCGTGGAAATACAACGGCACCGTTTATGATGCACTCAAAAATTTCAAAGGTAATATCCGTAAGGCTCTAGTACTCGTTAGGTTTAAAGAAGCAACAACAAATATCATGGTCATTTACAGGTTTCCTCTATGAGATTTGTTTGCAGACCGTAATTAAGCCAGTCAAACATGGGTGATCTCTGATGTCTGGGCAAACGCCTCCGAACATAAAAAATGAAACCCATAAAGATTTTTGGAACAGTTTTAGGATTCATTCTAGTACGCATTCATAAACGATTGCAAGTTCGCCTGTCCGGTAAATGCACCTGCCCATGACCACGCATGTATTTATAGGTTGAAGATAATTACTTGTTAGCTGGGATCTAATAACCATGGTTAATTACGAACAGAAAGTGTCAACGTCATTTAGGCGCGCTGCGCTAATCGCTTACATCCTCACCGTGAGACCGAAGCAATAAGTGAGAAATAGTAAAATCTTTTGGTACCGCACTGTAGCGAGAAAAAGAACTGATTTCAAAGCATCGGTCTATTTAGAATTTTGTACTTCGAATTTTCCAGCACTTCAAACTAATTAAGGCTACCACTTAAATAAATAGACTATGCCAATAGCATGAGCTTCATGGGTGAAATCAATCATATTCGAAAATGACCACAAGGTTACTTATATTTATATCCGCATTTCACGACAGAAGTTCTTTTCTCTAATCATGTGGCAGATTATTGTCTGTGCTTCATGCATCATCGTCCAGACAGACTTGAGCAGTATTTGAACGCCCCAAGTTTCACCAAATATATGGCGTGAATTAATCGCACAACAAAGTGGGCAATATAATCATCCCGCGCAATATTGGAAAATCTGGATCCCTTCAATCTAAGGATACGCTAATTTTATTGATGAAAAAGTGACATATGGTGGCTCAACATGCAATTACAAAATGGGGATTTCTAGAAGGAAATGCTCCGACGAAGCCCCAGATTGTTGTGACTTAACCAGACTTTTTTCTCCCTAACGAGCTGGTGATGCGTCATGGTTAAGATATACATATGGTGGCTGAAATGCGATATCGGTTAAATTCCCAACCAATTATTTAATTTTCCATTTGCTATCCCACTGAAAACGAAATTGCTGATATGACGCCTGTTGCATGAGTTCCGATTAGACCGGAACATATATAATATGCTCAATCAATGTAACATGTTAAACAGGGGGCCTTGAGATCGGGCATTGAATCCCAACAAACACCTTTGACCGGTGTCCCTTTTCAGACAATGTTCAGTAGAAAATCTGATGACTCCAGAATTGCTGGCAGTCTAGTCTACAGCCACGACTAAATGATCATCTTAGTGACTACACAATTTTAAGGAGTAACCATAAAATGTATACAGTTCAAAATTTCGAATTTCTTTGCGCTGATACAAGTTGGTCTCAATTGATTAAGAGCATTAACCAAGGGCCTGTGACGTACAGACATTGCTAAAAAATCACGCAAAAAGCGTCACATACAAACCTTCCGCTCCAGTATGCAATAGCACAAAGAAAAAAATAAAAAGTAAATATGCCAGAAATTCAGTCGGTATGCTATGCTATTTTAGCCATCATCTGTATATTTCAATATGCACAAAGAACGAACGCCATGGAGAAAAGAAACTGAGGTATATTCGCAACATTTTGATGCGTGTGTTGCTAAAATACAGCATCAAGAAGCACTGGTAATCGGTGGGAATGTCACTGTCCTGCTGTAAATTTTTGGTCGTTTGACGTGGCTTCTCGGAACTGGAGTATTAACTTAGTCTTAAATCGTACGCCAAGAAGCAGTAGAATTAGAACGTCATATCATGACGTTGGACAAACCTTGGTTGACATCAACATGCGAATTGTTTTTACATGAGCCAGACTTCTGAAATAAGCATGTTTCACACGAATTACGTCTTGCTAGAAGAACACCACTCTGCTCAAGATACAAGGTTTATTAAATTCTGGTAGAGTAAAACAAGGAGTACCTTTTGGGAAAACTACTACCGCCACAGAATTTTAGGAATATTTCTGTCATCAGAACAACAAACTGCCTTTTATCCATGATGCTTTCTGTTATGATTCGTTGAGAAGGGTTTTTCATTTTTCTTTTGTCACAGGGAAATATTTGAAGGGATATGAGCAAGTGGGATCACTTATTCGAAGAATTTTTGATTATAACTGTCTATTTTGCAAGTGCACTGCAGGTCACCACCTGCAATACATCCACAAACAAAATAAAATGGTCACCAAAACATGTCTAGCATTTTGTACCACAGTGTAGGATAATCATATCCCCAATCTTATTGTGCAATTGATCTATACCCATATCCCTCGACACTTGAAGCAATTAAATAATCTTCTCGACCGGGATAAGGATGCATGAAATATTGGCAATAATCTATCTCAGGGTTAGAGAAAACTGCTATCGTAAAGTTTTAACAGCATTACAAGTATACAAAACATATGCCGAGCGTAATTCATTTAATATCATGTAAATGGCTGGTTCATTTAGTTTAAAATGCCGAACATGCTTAAACCCGAAAACTCGAGGAGCACGACCCTACACTGTGGCACCAAATGATAATTGCTTCCATCTAACCGTCTTACCATTACGACAACAACGCGGGCGATTAACCGTGACACACACGAATAACACTGACGCAAGGACAGTTTGATGTACATCAAGATCTATCCTAATTGAAGATCCTCCAGTCCATGATCAACGATTAGTAAAAAACCACAGTTAACGTAAAATATCTCGAATATTGAACATGATGTATGAATGTAGTGGGAGGAGCATACCCTATAGCCGTTTACCTTGGCAACTAGGGTCAATCGTGTCATGGCTTTATTACAATTTACAAACAGATATAAATAAATTCATGATATTTACTGATGCTCTCTTATATTCTCATGCGAGAATATTTTGAATGATGTCGACAGCGATAGCTGTAGATGCATATGGCCAGTAATGGCCTATTCCATTTAGAAAAACCATAGGTCATAAACGGATGAAGCAGGCCATTAGTCAAACAAAAACTGAAATAATCATCATAATTCCGTCGGCTACCAACCACAATAATCGAAATGACGGCGTTTTATAAGGAAATTCGATTAGACGAAATCTGTGACAAGACTGGGTAAATAATAACCAGCAATTTAGAAAACGACAATCAGAAACTACGCTTACCAATGGATTTTGTTGCCGGAATGGAGGAGGACGTACACGGTTCAGGGTCCGTCGAGACAATGACAGATTTGCCAACAGAAGGATCCTGTTTCGAGAAAGCACATTTCATGAAAGCAAACCCTTGACAACAAAGCAATTAATATAACACGTTCTTGTACATTCAGGTTTGCATGTAACGCCATAAATCCCTTCCCCACCCATATTTTTATCTGACTAATCCAATTCTTCCCATAGGGAATTTTTTTCCAAATATATAGCAATGTAATGGCATGAGTACGAATCACTGAAAACGAGCTTGTTCGCCAAAGTGTTTTCTCAATGTGCCCAGTGAGAATTTTCAAAGAAAGCAAACTAAGTCAAACGCTGTGACCAGAACAGAGATAAATGAAGTGCATATAATCCAAGTGGAATTCGAACCCAAATGAACAAATTTTGCAAGGTTTAAAATAGAATAAGTAATCAGGAAAAATCTGAGTGAAAGAGGGAAGGAATGTGTTGATGTAAATACATAGACAATTTAGTGAAAGATAGAACACCAAACCAGCAATTCAAAGAGAGGAAGCGATGACTTATCGAAACATCTTAATTAGGGCTTATTGTCGATGTTTAATTTGGACTTACAGTTTTTCAAGCATTTTTAGGGAGACACCATAAGTTTAGATAAAAACTACCGATTGTTATCTACTTTGTGTATCTCTCACAAAGCACAGAAGCAAATACTAGGAAAGATGCCGTAATAAAGAGGGCACTCACATCACCAAGATATTTCCGAAGAGCAAGTGGTCTTACTGTTTCCATTCCAGTTGAATCATAGGAAGCAGCGCTGTAAACACCATCGTTACGCATCAAAAGTCCGTATGAAATCGAAACAACATTCCATCGCTGCATGTGAAACCAGACACTGGTCAAATATGAAAGCATGTAAACGCCTTCTGTAGGCGTCGATCGCTGTCTTTGGTCAACTTTTGATGATGCTTCACTCTGTCTCACCTCTCCAGTGCATCTTGGTCACCGATTTCTTCATATGGTGTTCCAAAACCTTGATCCCGACTAGATTCTTCTAGTATCTACCTCCAAATATTGCCGTTATTTATGGAGCGGAGGTTCTTTTGTCACTCTCATTCAGACTGCTTACGGTGCAAGATAAATACCGCGGTTAACAATCTGCCCCAAATTCAAATCCAAAGTTTATTTTGCTACCTCGTTTCACTTCTTTTGCTGCTACTAAAAGTAGAGTGGGTTTCAACTTTTTAAATTAATTTTTCTGATTCACCTTCAAACGATCTTTTCCCGATCGTCTCAACCGTAAAAAACGAGTCATTCAGAACTGAACGAAGTGGTATTCTGCAAGAATCAAACTAACTCGATAAATCAAAAGAGCGCCAACATGATATTCCAATGTGAATACCCTAAGTTCGAGTCTTTCTGCCGTTGGTCACTGTGGACGGGGAAAGAGGTGCTTGAGGTCCGAAATATGGTTATCAATATTACAACCAGCTCGAATGATGATCATCGATTATGCATATAAAAACCTAGACTCTCTTCGACAATCTCATCGAAACGACTACATTTAAATACCAGACAAATAGAACAAAACCGAATAGCACGACAAGAAGACAGTCGGAACACCGGTACGAATAAGTCGAATGATTTACCTACATATAAACATGCCTATATCTTGCGTTCCTGCGAATTTACATGCAGTCGTGAACCATACTTCGTTGAATGATTGCCTTCAGAAGCCACACGTCTAACCAGGGACCTCACTAAGACAGCTGGTTGACCAATGGTCCTACATTTTACTCGCCTTAAGCAATATACCCCATGTATGGATGATGCTCCGAGAGAAAGAGTTTAAGCACCGGAAAGACGCTCTGACAAAGCACCGAGGGTGATGGGGATGTAATAGGGGAGTTGGCTTCCGTGACAGTACCTTGAATCCGAGCGGGACATTCAGCTAATTATTGTCCTAGTCAGGCAGTTTCCCTTTCGATGAAGTCAACCTTCTATCCTTGTATGGCCACCAGTGAGGGTCAGAAAACGAATTACAAGATTCGCAAACGCTTGGGCAGCTTATTACCATCCTGCCACCTTACTACCATTTTTATGGTACCGTTACGTTTTAATGCACTTTGCGTTCTGACGCAATACTGCAATACTGCATCGCTATCCCATTTTGGAGGCCTTACAGTGCCCTTGGTCCCCCTGCTAAAAACCATCATGTACATTACTGTTATATTAGTGAAAAGAAGTAGAACATTTAAAAGAATTCACACGTATACATACCCTTCCCATTTGAAACCATAGTTCCGCGAATGGCTTCTAGTGAACGGAAATTTCGTTAAATTGTCCTGTTGGAATTGAACAATGGTTCGTTTTTACCAACGAGTATTTGAGACTTAAGAGGAAGCTTGCCAGCTCGCGAAGGACTAAATACACTATAGCGCTACAATCCGCAACGAAAATAAAGCAAAGTGGAGAATTTACGGGTAGAATAACATACATACCGTCGCCGCAGCCGAAGACGTAGATCCCGACGGTTGTTCCTCATTGGAAATGGCGCTTGTGTTCGCCTGCTCAGTGATCGACGGTTGAGTAGAAGACAAATGTGCGACTACTTCGGATCTGTTGGACACCAACACCGAATCACCTTTGTGAGTTGGAACGATGATAAACTTGCGACGAATACCGTACTGACGAACTAAGCCTGTGCGTCTATCGACAAAAGAAGGCATCAATCTTTAGGGATGCAAAAAATTCGACGTTAGCGAGATGGAAACATCAAATAACCTTTTTTCAAATACGAATTACTTTTGCCTTTCTGACAACCAAAGTGCGAAAAAGTTTTATTGCGGTGGGTGCCGGCTGCCGCACAATTTGGACGGGTAACCATTGATCCTTCAGTGAAATATCTGAACGCCATTCGGTACATCCTCGTAGCTCAACTGGTAAAGGCATCAGATACGAATGCATGTGTCATACCCATCCTTGAGTGCGAATCACGCGGACGTCGAGGACTTTTCAGTTAGACAAATGTTACATTTCTAATATTTAATTAAAAAATGAACGCGGCTTGACAACAAAGCCATCGGAACTGTCGAAATTTTGATGTTGAGAAAAAACGAGTGAAAACGTGATGAGAAACTCCTTGTTCCAAGAGAATTTACAAAAGACTAAAAAATGATCAACACACTGGAAGAATCGTAATCGTAACGCCTGACTCAAATTGTTAACTCAAAAACCAGCACGGATTTTTTTCTAGGGGATGTGTCAATACTGAATGGAAGCATGGTGGACGTTTCCCCACCTACATTTGCTCTTGTTAATTGACTATTGACTTACTGTCATGCACGACCCTCAGGCTAGTAGTCAATCCACCCAGTGGCAGTAACCTATTTATATAATTAAAGAAAACTGGTGAAAAACGACTGCCCAAGTAATAATTTCTAATCGAAGAGGTTCCCCAGGGAAGGTGTTCGTTAAGGAACCAGCCGTTGTTCGTGACTACAGTCAGAAGTGAAAATATGCAATGCTATATGAACCTAAAGTAAGCCGTGAAAGACCAATCCGGCTGTATATTATTGTAACAAGTGTCAGTTTGTGTCACACAACGACCTTTGGTATCGGGGGTGGTTGCTACAGTAAGGTGTGCTGCCTACGGGGTACGCAAAGAATGAAGCAACTATGCAATATTATGAACGCAGTTATCGCAGCAATACATGCGTACGTACATAAACACATACAATGTAATCCACTAGCATTTGACTGAGTGAGAAATGAATCACCGTTAAAATAAAACAGCAACGAATAAGATGACCAAACACAAAACGATGAGGAAGAAACGTTGACTTAGTTAACTGATAAATACGTGGCCATGACTCGGTTACACAGATTCGTGAAATTATTTATAGTCCTCTCAGTTTGGCATTGCAGATATAAACGGAGTTCTGCATCATTACCGGTTTACAAAGTTGAACAAGCGTATAACGTCACATAAGAAAAACGGGTTTTTATAAAAAAAACTGCAGATGGCAGAAACACCAACCGTGCAAAACGGGGAGAATGAGTTCCAACTGATTTTTCGCTGGCACATTCGGGTTCGCTAGTTTCGAAATTATCATCGACGGGGTTCGTCAATTTTGTGAATTGCCTGTTAGCCATGTTTGATGTATCGTCTTCATCAAGGTCATCCGCCGATTTTCGTAAGTGTGGTGTCGCATCTGAGTGTTGACGGGGGCTATCAATCCCGCCAAGTGCTGGAGAGGTGAACTCTAAAAAGAGAACGAAACATTTTAACTGGAATATTATACTGCGCTAAGATAATCATAGGACGCAGTTATGACTATCACCACCGATGCCTCCGCCTTCCATCAGAGATATATATTTGATGCAGTTCCGATGCACAGTTTAGACCATCTAGTAGTCAACTAGGAAAGTAAATAGCAAAAATCCGTAGGCATAAGGGTCCAGTACATCATATCGGTGGAACAGAAGAGTTCGAGCTTGAAACTTTTAGTGAGCTACCGAGGTGACAAGCTCCTAGTTGGTATTAGAATTTTTGGTGGAGAGGAGTATAAGAATTTGACTGGGGTATCTAACGAGACTCGGCACGGAACGCTTTGTGCTCGTTTCAGACTGACAGGGTACGACACACCAGAAAGTCGACCCTTAATCTAATAATTAAACCATTTATATATATATATATATATATATATATATATATATATATATATATATATACACACTCCTGTTGCTACAGACTCGATTCTGGTGAGAAATATCAATCAATTCGAAGTGTACAAGTATGTGGATGTCTGGACAAGAGAGCATCGGGTACGCATACCTGACGAGCGACAATAACCGCGAAACCGGTCGTGTATTCCCGAGCAAATTTTGTTTACGCATCCAGATACTACTTCCTGCATATATATATATATATATATCGCCAGAAGCAGTCTTATTACTAACAACGCGTAAATTTTTCCGTGAGGACGAAGGACCAAAAGGGTTATTTATGGTTGGATAGACTTACTGTAGCGCTAGGTTGTCATTCACGGGTATTCTATGGATTCACTGTCTTATACCAAAATGAGCAAAAACCAAACGGGTAAAACGTTGGCGACCCGTAGCTCCGCGAATTTGCTAAAGTCTAGACCAAAACAATGGCCACCAGAGTAACACTATAACTATGTGAACAATCAATCACTTCGCCGCCGTTTCGTTTCACAAAGGACTTGAGCCGGTTACGGCGGAGTTGTAGTGACATCTTGATGTGCATCAAGTGACTAGGGCATGTGCACGAACTGGACTGTTAGCGGCCCATAGAATTCCCGAGGAGGCAAATTCGTTACGGTATTCGCGTTGCATAGACTACAAGATTAAGGAAGGCGAACAAAACGACACCGGAAAACTGACTGCTAAATGAATGAAAAGCAAATATGCAAATTTGTCAAAAGTGTTCCCTCTCTTCCATTCGAACTATCTCTTCTGTCTCCAAACCATTCTGTCTACACATAGTGTCCCCACCGATAACAAGGCCGATACTCGCAACGGTTTATTGTCAAGTAGTGTAGTAGGTGGTTTTCGTCTGTCAGCTCACATTTTCTCAAGCCTCGTCAGCCTCTGAATCTCGGTTCCTTCAATGTGCGCACTTTAATGCAGGCTGGCCAACAGGCGTGTCTGGCTCTGACAGTGGACTCACTTTCGATTGATGTCTGCTGTGTGAGTGAAACACGAATTCAGGATACGAGCAGAGTAGTGCAACTAACTGCGCCAAACGTCTCGTCAAGATATTTTCTTCGCAATTCAGGAGACGAAACAGCCCAAGCTGTGGGTCAACGAGATGTAGGAATAGTCTTGAGTGAGAAGGCTGAAGCAGCCCTTCTAGACTGGATCCCAGTCAACAGTCGCTTGTGTGCCATGAGACTGCAGGGATCAGTCGGCATCCGAAAGGATAGTAGTATTAAGCGTAGTTTATCTGTTATCTCGGCATAGGCTCCAACAGATTGAAGCATTGACATGGAGAAAGACGAGTTTTACGATAACTCCATCACTCCTGTTCGGAAGAGCAAACGCTCTGACATTGCAGTGATGGCAGATGATTTTAATGACCAAGTTGGAAGAATGAGTGTATCGGAAGCCTGTTTAGGTGGATGTTGCGCTTTGCCTGTTCAGCAAACAGATAACGAAAAAAGAATTCACCAATTTGGTGTAGAAAATAATTTATTCCTGTCTAGGAAGAACTTCCGACACCGTTTGCGTCGCCTGACGGCAAGGTGCTCTAACTCGACAGATCGTGTGAGTCAGGCTGACGATATTGCAGTAAGCACCGTTGGCGCGGTTCTGTCCAGAACTGTAGACCACACTGAACCACGTAAGTCGGATCGGACCACGCGTTAGTTTTAATGCGATTTTCGCTTACACTCAAGGGCTATCGATGCAGACAACAAATCCGATTATCCGTCGAACGTCTGTCTGATTCAGCTCTTCGCAACGGCTATGAACAGAAACCATCCGACAAACTAAGAACTTCGACGAGCAGCAATTTAGACAAGCATTGCGATCAAATAAAGCTGACGGTATATTTCGTAGCAGGCTTGCCCCGAGGTCCTAGAAGTGGAGCTCATTAAAAACACTGAATCTCACAAGGGTCGCTGGGCCTACGATCGTAGCCTTCCTGGTCTTGAAAGGCGCGTTCGACTCCATTCACTATTCAGTGCTCTCCAACAAAGTGGCAAACCAGCGAGCATTGTGCTTTCATACCTGTGGTCGCGTGTGAGTATACGGTTGATTATGAAGTTCATTCGAAACGATTAAGGGAGTTCGACAAGGGTGTCCCATCTCTCCATTCTTGTTCAACTTCGTCATGGACGAGGTGATGGAAGATGCTTTAGGTCTCCAGGATGTAGGAGTCAAACTGGGAAATAGCGAGAAAATGTGTGATCTAGATTACATAGATGACGTCGTGTGTCCGTTTGACTCCGCAGACCATGTACAACGTGTACCAGACAAACCCTCGGTTCGGTATTTACTTTGCACCTTCAAAGTGTAAAGTGCCGTTGCAGGACTGGACGACAGTAGTGCCGAACTTGGTGCTGAACGGAGAGGAACTAATGATTGCAGACCATTTCACCTACCTTGGTAGCTGCTTGTCGAACGATGGTAGCTCAGCAGTAGAGGTAAACACGCGTATATTCAAGACTCAAGCGGCTTACGCTGAACTGAAGCACTGGTGGCGTCGGCCTGATATTTCACTGAAGTTGAAAGTTCATGTGTACGTACTGCGCCGCAGTGCGCTCAGTTCTGTTGTACGGTTGCGAGAAACGGAATGTTCGTGTGGGCCATGTTCGTCGATTAGAGGTTTTCAACCACTGATGTCTACGTAGTATGGCTAGGATAGAATGTAGTGACCGAGTGAGCAATGTGGAGGTTAGGAATATAGTATTAAGTGCCAATTCTGAGAACCCTTTATCTTAGCGTTTGAAGCTTGACTAACTGTATTGATAGGGCCACATGTTACGCACGGCGAGTACTCGGCTACCACACCGCGCCTTATTTTGCGTTCCTCACACGAAGTGGAAGGTGGAGGTCAACAGATGACGTGATAACTTGCAATGAGAAAATGTACAGTGAATTTAAGTAAAGTAGGTGTCTCACGTCTTCGTGCTTGATGTCCGGAAGATCCGTCTGGAGACATTGAAGGATATGGAAGTGAACCGTAAATAGTTGCGATCGTGTTGTCATTTTCTATCGAATGAGAATGATTGAAAATGTACGTTCGTATATTTACAGTGTTCCGTGTGTTGCTTATTGCAGCATCCTTATCGTTTCCCGCCTGTGTAAGTTCTTTTCTGTCCCCTTTGGATATCCACTCCTTTTATGGAAACATGCAATCCTGAAAAAAAGGCAGCGGTCAGTGGGGTTTGCCTTGCCGTTCAACGCTGAGGCATGATGATCATGGAAGCGTGATCAAACGGGTGACTACAAACGGATCCCAGTTGGTGGATGATGAGGAAACAACCGTCATGCGATTAAACGAGATCGCTTCCCGTTTCTGTATAAAACTTATTAAAATGCTGTCGAGTGGGATTGTTCGGTCGGAATTCAATGTGTGTGAATGGAAGAAACATGACGATTTGTACTTAATGTTCAGTTTTATCTGAATTCCTCCATATGGAGGAGTGTTCTAACCATCACCAACAGTCGATGTTAACCCACAGCTGGCGCGAACTTGTTTAATCTCTGCAGGAATATCTTCAGGTTATGTATATACATACATATATAATTCTGTAATTGCAAAAGGTCTAGACTACGAAGTATGCTACGTCTGTAGCACCCGTGGTTCGGACAGTGGATGAAAACAAACAATTCTGAACACTCATAAATCACGAAGGGCAAACCTGATTCGGCGGAGGGCACTTTGAGGATCACAGTTTTTCTCTTCTGGTAACCAACGTCTGCGGTTGGTTCCCTCGATGAATTGTTTAAATCCACAGTTGTTTTTCGAGGTGGTAATCCCGTGGAAGTTGGTCTCACGAAATCCGGAAACGTTAATAGGTTGGAGCGAGTTGAATTGAATGCATAATCTACAGATTGTTGTGATCTCAAACGTAGCGCGGAACCTGGTCGACGAGGCAAATGACGACAGCCTGTCGAGAGCTGACTCCTCTGAAACAACGTAACGGAGAACAGCAAAAAAGTAGATATGCACAATCAACGGGATCGAAGGGAGAGGATTCCCAGCTGCCATCCTTTAACATTTGAGAATTCATAAGAAACTTTAGGAAGCTGAGAATGTGCAGCAGGATAAGTCAACTAGTAGCTTAACTAGGTATTATAAAATAAAAGATTGTATGGGAGGGGCATCTGGACTAAAGACCTCTGATGTGAGCATGCATCTGTGGATCCAAACCACTATATGAATATCATTAGATGGTACATTTTCTCGCCGTTAACGGGCCCTGTCAAAAAATGAACAAAAAATAATTTTCCATAAAATACGGAATCAATCAACTGCAACCTTATCTCATACACAAGGTACATTCGCGAACAGAAAAAGCCATTGGATAATGTAATGAAAAGTAGTGCGGCAACTGAGAATAATCGCAGAAAAGGAGACAAACTGAAATTCCTTGGATTTAGAGGTAAAAGCTTTGTTAATAACACAAGGCCCACCGATCTCAGTCAAGTACGATCGCGCGCACCACAGATCTTTGGGTCTTATGCATGTTCAGCTGAGTTCACTGATCATTAACTCACGCTATCTTGCACTTTTGCTCACATCTTGTAGCGCCATTTACTCTATAATCAATCAAACAAAACCATGGGGAAAACAGGAAAAAAGAAGTTGCATAAACAAATTATGAGAAGGAAAATTTACGACGGGACTACCCCATTCGTTGTGGCAAGCAGATATCAGTTCCTTATCAGAAATAATAATCCAAGAGACAGGTTTTCGGAAAAAGCATAAGGCCTCTGGGCCACAGGCGTTGCTGCTATTCTTTTTCAGGGATGGTAGCATTGCTTTAGCATTCCGGTTGACAACGAGATTGAGGTCAATCTGGGAAAAGAGCACTTTGTGAATCCGCAACTGTGGAAATATACAAGAAACGATACAATATACCATCACAATATGAGGCTTTTCTGACAGTTGCTCTTTCAATACAAGGGAAAATCTAAGAACGCAACTATCCGGATAATCGGATAGTTGCGTGTTTCCATTTCGGCTTGTACCACATGACAACCATTGGACTTGGTTCACCCTGCGGGTTCCAACACGCAAAATGGATCATTTTTTACGTAAATAAGTATCAATGCACAAATTTCGCAGGATCAGAATCTAATATAACCAGCAGATTTAATGGAATAAGAACAATTTAATCTGCTTTCAAACAATGGAAACAAAAACGTCTAGTTCCATTTTTGACTACTAGTGAAAATCTTCAATGAATCGCAGTTCATCAAAGCTTTTCTCCAAGTGGAAAACTATACAGCTGCAACAACAACAACAATAGCTGTACGCTTGATTTTGCCCATAGAAATGAAAGCCTGGATGAGTCAAAATAAAGAAGACGCTGATTATGGCATGAACTGTGAACTGTATTCATTCGAGAAAAAAGCTTGCTGTCTACATCAACGGTAGTCGGTCATTTAAATTGGAAAAATTTCAGATATGAATTGCAAAAACTTTAAAAGGCAAAAAATAATTGACGGACATTTCCCACCAACTTACGATTGAATGAGAGTAACGCAGGCTGTGAGATCGTCGTCCTGTGTGCCGACTCAATACTGCTTCCGTATCCATCCGGCCATGACTACCTGACGCTAAGTTCGACTGATGAAATGATTGTGATCGAAAGGTTCGGTAATCTGAATGTGAGGAACTAGATGCAAAATTCCGGCGCCAATAGAGTATTGTATCAGCCAAACTTAGTTCTGTCAGTTCTGTAGGAACGACCGTTTGTCGGTGGAAAAAGCTGCAGGGCAAATGAATTGCTTGTTGGCGAGAGGTTTGGATTTGAGATGACAAAATTGTCCGATGATGTCGCTGATATAAAAGAAAAGGGAAAAAAACTTCCGTATAAGAACTACCTAATAAGACTTGGAATTAGAAGACTATGAATACGAGGATGCTGACCTGAGAATAGCTTCTCCTACAGGTGGAGACTAAGGAACTTCTTGGTCGGGGTCGTTTTAATACGTCCAAATCCTTTAAAGAGGGCACGAACGGTTCATCCGAACGGACAGGCAAACGGTTTACTTCGGCTTCTAGTTGGGAAATGATCCGTTTGCAACGTTCCAAGTCAGCTGTAATAACTGAGTTAACTGAGTTGCTTGGTTCCGTGGAATCTGAAAATTTAGATGCAACGGTCTGAAAAGGCATACTACAGTTATCTGAAATATTTAATTACATGAACTAGAAGTTGCTGTGATGTGAGGGGAATCAAAGTTACGAGGTAAACTCCTCGTCACAATTGGTTGTTAGTGCGGACCACTTTATTAAAACCTAAGTAAAACGAAGTCAGAATTAGCAAATCTTCAGATATCTTCTCCATTGTAATAATGACGCATGCAGACATTTGATTCTTTGAAAAAAGGGTGAAAGGCCGGGATAATATAATGGTAATTATAAATGATTCTCAATGACGTTTGAATCATGTGTAGGGGAAGGGGCATAACCCAAAGCCATCAGAGCGCGTGATCCGGAAACTTCGACTTGCATAAACCCAAACAAGATCCCGCTAAGTCGGGTGTGGTAACGAAGGCGGCGACAACGAATAGCCATCTCCCACCAAAGTGGGCGGCGAATTCGGAAATCGAATCTCCTGTCTTTCCGGAGTGAGAGGCGTTTAATCCACTTGCCCACTGCCGGCTTACGGAAACCTGACATCTTCAACTTCATGTCTATCAATGATACGAAAAAACTCTGTACAGAGTAGCTCGTTGAGTGTAAGCTAACGTCATACATGGAACAGAAAGGGTGCGCAAATCTAGTCAACAACTGAGAGAAAAAATGCTATACCGAGGAAAATTGACGAAATGCAGCTGAAGATAGTGCAGTTAAAGGAAACCAAAGGAAAAAATGACTGTGTTTAATAGAAGCAAACATGCAAATGGTTCCGGAAACGCTGAAGAATGACAAGTTTTTGGATCCCCAGGCCAAAGTATGTTCAAGGTCAGTGTTCAGCGGCACAAACAATGGGACGATAACGGAAGATGTTGGTTGATGAGGCACGAGATGATGGATGGAGAAAAGAAAAGTAAAGTGTCACCAGCAAGACATGGACAGGGAAAGAAGCGGTTGTGAAGCAATCACTGTTAAGGAGAATGAAATGTAAGAGAGCACGAAACCCTGACAGACAGCGTGTGACCACGCGCTTCGTCGAAGTAGACGAAGAAGAAGATAAAAACGGAAACAAAACTCCTTAATCGATCTGATAACCAAACGGAAAAATTACGATGTTCACTTCGGCTTCAGTCCTATAACGTCAATCGCGAACCGCCAAGGACCGCAGAAATGTGAGGAGGGCAACTAAGTGAATAATAGGAAAACCGATGGCGAAAATAGTTTTTCGCCAGAAGCAGACAAAATCTACTTGTCCCAAAATGGTTGGTAAAGGTACCACGAGATTCCGCTACATACCGCAATGTTAGGCTGGGAAACATTTACGTAGCTGTCGATTTCCAACAAAAGTGGCAAGCTGTTTGCAAGAAGCAAGAGGCTTGAGCGACATCAGCACAAAGATTTTTTGCATGCTTTACCTCAGTCAGTTCGCAGTGCGACAAGACCACCGCAAATGACTGAATCAAAATGGCGTGTGATTTCACACAAGCTCTGCCAAACAAACATTCATATGGAACAAAGTTCCAGATCAACTGCCAGAGAACGTCAAGCTTTGTTATTGAAGGTCCGGTACTCCGGGGAAGTCCCTTTCTCGTGAAGGAATTCAATCGTTATCTGCGTCTTTTAAAATGTCTTGCTTAATGACTGCACTAACCATTGCGGTCTTACCCTAATCCCAATAGCATCAAAGCTGTTTTCGTCCGTCATTCGGGCGTGAAGGGCTATCTCGTGAGGGAAAGACTAGATTTCGCGCTGGTCGCGAAACTGTTGGAGCACCGTTTTACTTTCTAAAAAACAACGATCATTGTGTTCTTGGACATTCGCGCAGCCTTAGGTTATGTTGACAGATTGCACTGTGGCAGTGTTTGTTGATAAATGAAGTGTATGAGGCGTTGGGGAGGTGATGTCACGAATTGCGGAAGCCAGAGCAGCTTTCGCGAATCTACAACACTTGCGGTGCCGTCATGATATCCAGATTTCCGTCAAGGGAAGGGTGTACAGTCTCACAGTTCGTAGTTTTCCGCTTTACGGTTGCGAGGCTTGGCCTGTTCGTGTTAAAGAAGCCCGGCGACTTTCAGCGTTCGACCATCGATTTCCCCGAAGAATTGCTCGTTTCTGGTTCGAACATCGGGTGAGCAATGGCCGAGGTGCGTTGTCTTGTGTTCAGGGCAGACCAGCCGTCTTCCGACTGATATAGTCACTCTACGTCGCCTTTGGTGGCTTGGACACGTATTGCGTATATCTGGCCATCGTCTACCTTTCCGTGCTCTTTTTGAACGTGTTGGGCAAGATTGGAAGAAGCAAGGCAGCGGTCAGGCTATGACTTGGCGTAGAGATATGACGAAGTAAGCTTCGGTCTTGTTCTCGGTTGGTGCTTTCCGCCTCTCTGATTGTGGCCTAAGTTATGAGAATTGTTGTTGGTTGGAGAAGCTGAGAAATATGGATCAGAGCAGATGTTAGTGGTGCGAATGCTGCGTGGCCTCTTTAAACAACAATAAAAACAACACAAATGTGGCAAACATTTTGCCGCGAAAATACAAAGATAACGGGTTTGTCGTTCATAATTATTTCCCCCTCTTTTATCCACCTTCCATTAACTTCTGTTTACATGTCTGTTTTCTAACCTATATATATATATATATATATTTGTATATACATATATAAATGTGTATATATGCGTACATATATGCTTCGCAGCCCGTGGAATGGTGGCGAGTGAAATTTGTGCAAGTACTGAATAGGTAATGAGATGAAAACATCCGTATGCGCTTTTCGGTGACGATATTTGCATCCTGTTTGACAGCTGCTCCAGGGTGGTATTCCGGAACTCTAAGCTTTCCAGTAATTCCACCGTTTTACCGGAAAAGCTAGAAGTCCTTGTGTGAAAATCACAGAGAAATGTGTTTGGCAAACATTTTATCCAAGCAGCTCGTGGGTATTATCCTCCACCGATTACCTAGTACTCACGAAAAGTATGTGTGAGAACCAAACCGATTTCCTTCCCCGTCGAGGTTGTTATGACTAAACATCCGCTCTGTGACAGATCCTAGAACACAGGCTTATTTTCATGGGTTCTGATTGCTGAGCTTGGCACTTGGGTCGCGAATGTTTCATCACAATTCGGGGTGACATCAGTGCAAGTGCACTGACGGTGCGGAGTGTGTTGCTGTATTGCCGCGAAATATGGCCGCATTCGCTCGGGTAACCTGTTCAGGTTGAATCATCAAAAACTCTTGCTTGTGGTTTATTACCAGTGCGCGGTGAAATCAGTCAGAAAGATGGGTAACTCTTTTACGACATGCTTCACGAAAAAGTGTAGTGGAAGGAGCATGTCCACACCCATTGGGGTCCACTACACAGGGAACCCGCAACTGTGACCCTGGGACTTGGACTAGCAGAAAATTACATAATGTCTAAGTAGACCAGGTGTAGTTACGAGCCGAAAGACAGAGAATTGCCGTCTAACACCAGAACTAGTCGCTTTAAGAAATGCTCTCAAGATATCGGCTAGTATGACTAGGACACCGTAATGAACATCCTGTCGAACGTAATTCTTTCCCTTTCTTGTATTCCAAACGTCATCGCGGGAAACTAAGATTCGTTAGCAGAAGTATGGATCCTAGCTTCTTCTAACGAATACTGACCTTGAACCTGTGTATAAGTACTCCCCACTGCACTGTATCGGACAAAATAATAAGTCAAACGCCCGTTTCTGGTTGGCATTCCCACGCGATGTTGCCATCAACAAAGGTTTCATACAAACTCGTCGTTATCTTGTATTTGTGATCCGCTTTCGTGATGCCACTAGTTTGAAAACTTCCGTTTTTCGATACCGAACCGTCTTACGTATGCCATCCCAGCGTTAACTTTGTCAGGCGGTTTGCAACGGCTGAACAAGGATGGAAAAAACGATGTAATGGACAACCCAAAAAGTACACAAATAGAACGGAAAAACTTACAAAATATTTATCATCACTCGGCTCTCTGTCTGTCCTAATGTTGCTAAATGGGAACACTAAAGGAAATGATCTGAGAAAGATGTTAATGAAGAAAATATTCACTGGTTTTCTAGGCTGGCTCATCTCTATCAAACTGAGGAAGTAACAAGAAACAAAACAAAAAACTCAGAAGACTGTGGCCGAAAAACAACGAAAAAACGTAATAAATTCATTTCTTTTTTCACCCTGGCATATTACACATTCTCATTCTGCCAACATTCCACTTGCATAATATCTGTATTCAAATTGTGCACTGTTATCTATCTACCTTTATATGCACAACCAGAACCTAATTCGTATCATCAGTAGTATGTACGAAGCTCTTAGTTGAAGAATCCCTAGAACAAAGGTCGGAACTTACACAGTAAAGTTGATGTCGAAGAAAGCTGTCTTCGGACAGGCATACGTCGTGATAAGGGGCTCCGCCTATGCCGAATCTTATGAGAGCTTTGTGGCAGGTAGGTAATCCCGCTTCCGACAGATTTCTTTGGAGCTTCCGTAATTTCCTGACGCTCATGGCACGCAGAACAGTGTATGTTATCATCACTCGATTGATTGGGTTCAACACCATTGTTGGTTTTCTCTATCCGATCCGAAGGAGATTTTTGCGGCTTGTGTGACGAAGCTGTTCGCTGTAGGGATGCACCAACTGTTGCAGCAAACGGATCAAACTTGTGGAAAGAAGGCTGTTCCTTCTCAGTCCTAGTTTTCTCTTCGGTAATCGTAGATGTGTATGAATTCGCAAAGGGATTATCTTCGTCTGTATTGTTCTTGGGGAATGCAAGTGATGATCCTTGGTCAATCCTGAGGGAGTCTTCCAATTCTGTAATCACAAGAAATAGAAAAAACTAACAAACCGCGTAAAATCTGTCGGAGGGAATTTGGAAAAACAAAGTGGTGGGGTACTACAATGAAAAAATGAAGGAACATTTTGCGACATCCGGTTCGAAATAAAGAGATACAAAATAATCCCCGATCTTAGTCGGTTATGAATATAGATATCATTCGTGGCCCAAATTTGTGATTTTTAAGTGCTTGTAACTACTAAACTTGACGCTCAAGTACTAAACTTTTCGTCATCATCCGCGGTCGACTTTTGTCGATGTGATCCAGACTGGCGATGAGAAGTTGATGATTTATCTTCCAATTTGTGAGCACAATCTCTGAAGAACAGACCCAGCCGCTATTCTCCACTAGCAAGATATAAGCAAATAAACGGGCAGACATCAAAAATTAAAACATCGTTAGAAAGAGTCGGCAACCATAAGCTTCAAATCAAAGGTTTAAAATACATGAGAAAAAAGAATACATATGGCAATGATCCGGATCAGCAGTCTTGGACATGTTCTATATCATCGCAGATTAAGAACTAGGCTCCATAAAGAGAATGTTTTACTGGAGTACCGGAAAAATCAGGCAATAGTGACTTCGAGATTAGGGCTTGAAAGCTATGTATCACTTAGTAGACGATTTCAAAAAATACCAATAATCGCACACCGTCGGAGGAAGCTGGTGACAGAGATGCATGACGCCCTCCCTTTTTCTTTTTTCTATCCTTCCTTCCTGTCTCACTCAACATTCCTCTCTTTTATTTTTTTCAGCGTATGCAGTTTGCTATTTTGATTGATCCGTATTCTAACAGATAGGAACAAAGATTTTCAGACACATAGAACAGCATCCGCTCCACCGAATGCATCGTTTTGAAAATAGGCACAGTGCCAATGCAACAACATATGAATGGAACTGCAGAAGGAGAACAAACAGAGGAAAATAATAAACCAGCAAATAACCAACACAATTTTCGCTTTTTAACTCTACATGTTTTGTGAATTTTTGATTGCTGTTGGATCACTTTTTAGGGGGATGAGTTCCATAGACAGGCTACAAAGCATTCACACCACTAACATCTGCTCTGATCCATATTTCTCAGCTTCTCCAACCAACAACAATTCTCATAACTTAGGCCACAATCAGAGAGGCGGAAAGCACCAACCGAGAACAAGACCGAAGCTTACTTCGTCATATCTCTACGCCAAGTCATAGCCTGACCGCTGCCTTGCTTCTTCCAATCTTGCCCAACACGTTCAAAAAGAGCACGGAAAGGTAGACGATGGCCAGATATACGCAATACGTGTCCAAGCCACCAAAGGCGACGTAGAGTGACTATATCAGTCGGAAGACGGCTGGTCTGCCCTGAACACAAGACAACGCACCTCGGCCATTGCTCACCCGATGTTCGAACCAGAAAAAAGCAATTCTTCGGGGAAATCGATGGTCGAACGCTGAAAGTCGCCGGGCTTCTTTAACACGAACAGGCGAAGTCTCTCAACCAAAAAAGCAGAACACTTTTCTCTTCCATCTTTTTGCTTCCTATGTTACTGAAACAACTATGCTGACTAGCGGTGAGAGGATTCGAACCTGCTGCCTTCTTATCCAAACATCAGGACCTTCCCCGGTTGACCATCACTACGAATTGTGGCATTGTACATCCCTTACTTGAGGGAAAGCCGGTTAGCATGACAGCGCCACAAGTGTCGTAGGTTCGCGAAAGCTGCTCTGGCTTTCGCAAATCGTGACATGATCTCCTATCCAACATCGCCGCTAGGTGTGATCAGATTCTTGAGATACTTGAAGCTATTGACTACCTCAAGCCGATCGCCTCAAAGGGTAAGTTCAGGTAGAGGGACCAGCCAATCTCTAAGAAATACCTGACATTTCGAGTGTGCAAAACACGTATCGTACCTAGAAACCTCGATTACCAAGCGGTCTAAGGCGCGTCGAATTGTCCGTGCAACGTCATTCAGCAAGACGATATCATCAAAAGGAATTCAACTCCGCAACCCAAGAGACGAGATAAAGCATTCTGTGGAACATCCTCTGCAAAAAAGTTGAGCAGAAATGGGATTATAGGGCAGTTTTGCGGTACCCCACTAGAAACGACGAAGGGCGGCGTAAGCAGGCCATAAACCATAGCCGGATCTGAGGTATGACGATGAAACTTTTTAAAGACTGACATTTCCGAGGCACACGACAACAAAACTTGAAGCTCTGACCAATTCCATTTCTCCATATGCCCATCGAAATCTTGCGCCTTATGACGATCCAAGGCTCAAATTTTTCTCAGGATCTCCGGTCTCATTAGATGGATCTGCAGTAACACTACCGGACGCTTATCGGAATTGCCGCGAGAGGGTCTGACTCTGAGGGCCAGCTAAATTGTGTCTGAAAGTGTTTCGACCAGCGCACAAGGTGCATCTGCTGGTTGTGGATAGATGAACCCTCAGCTTCATAGACCGTTCTGCTCACACCCAATGCTTTCTTAAAAAGAACTTGGAAGAGATGAAATAGCTTGCGGAAGTTCTCAAGACGGCAGCGCGTTCCATCTCCAAAGTTCGTTGAGACCACCAGATTTCGCAAGCCAATAACAAGCTTGCACTAATTTCACGTCTCGTTACGAGCCACGCTTCATTATACTCGCCGCCAACCAGGATGGACCGGCGTGCGTCCGGGGGCACAGAGACTTAGCAGAAATCCAGTGTCAGAACACGACGGGTTAGATCACATCTTGCCTAATCACCAAGAGGCAAGGCATTCTTGATAAGCGACCAGGTGGAGACGATCCCAGATTTCCAGTCAGTGCGCTGCGAGTTGGACCAGATAGCTTGTTGCAATCTAACCGACGCTGTGCCATGCGTTTGGAACGCTCACCAAAGCACATAAACAGTTTAGTGCGTGGTCGGAGTCAAAGCGAATGCTTCAATACGACCGGCAGTCTTGTAGTCAGCGCCATCATCTGTAACTAGTAGCGATGTGGTCCGATTTGGGTCCACCGCTGACTCAAAGAGAACGATCACCAAACTGATGGCTGGTGATGCACATACAGGTAACAGGCACACTAATTAGACGGCCAGGAACAAATAACGCCAATGTTGAGAACGTGGTGGATCCATACCTGGCAAGCACACTTTCTATATGGTGCCACAAGAGTCAGTTGACGGCATGTAACGAGAAGAGTTTAAACGGTACACAAAATAAGGCCATTGCTTCTTACCGTGTTCCATCAACCGGACAAGGCTTTTCAGAGGCAATTGAAACTAATAACTCGTCACTAGACATTCGGAAACAACGCTGTTGAGTCCAGGATTCTGACTGACAATACCAAGACTGGAAGTGCTACTTGGATTAGGAAAGAACACTGAAACGCACGGTAAGGTAAAATGATGGCCTATAACGCATGTAAACATTAACGTGACTGATCCTAGATCGAATAATGCAAATTCAAACATACTCTTCAATTCAAAGTAAATCGATTTACAGTAGAAATTGAGAAGATTACAGAAGAGACAATCTAAAGGGGAACTGGACATTGAGGCATGATTCAGTTGGCCGACTTTAGTCTTCGAAAGAAAGAAATTGTAAACAGTGAGAAATACGGAACGAAGAAGTGTCCCGAATAATTGCGGCCCAGGGAGAAATGGACACTTGAAATAAATCAATCCGGGATCTAGGAGTTGGGGATTAATGAGAATGACCAGTGACTCTCATGCAAGACGAAACGACAATTTTACAGGAGAGCTATCAGAGCAAGCCCCGATGAACGAAAGCCGAAATAAACTCTTAGAAAAGAAACGGTGAGGCGAGCTGCCGGAAACGGACAGAGGCTTGCAGACTGGAAGTTAACGTAAGATCCCCGATCGACCAAACTGCGTTCTGTTAAAATTGATCATGAAAAGAAAGGGTGGCAAACGAAATTCCACATCGCTTATGACTGCAGTATACAAGTCTGAGACGGATTTCAGCTATGAACAACAACAGAAGATGGTTTGCAGCAAGGATCCTGGGACGGAATAGAAAACTAACTGCACGAAACAAGAGCAAGTTCATATACATTGGAGGAGACAAGGAAAAAAACAAAGACAGATTCCGAAAACAACAATGTTTGCCATTAGAAGCGACATCCGCTCATCTGGCGCCCTCCCTTGGATACACAGCGTTGGACTCAGATAGGTCACACTTCCATCAATCACTGATGGCGTGGATCAATCAAGGATTGCCGATCGTTCTAGTCCACACCCGTGGACTTAGATCATGTTTCAGTCCGTTCTCGCTTAGCCATTACACTTAGTCTTTGGTCGCACCAACACGAAAACCACGCGTCCTGCATAACAGATTCTAAACAAGCATCGCCGACTTCAGTTCTAATCGGAACTTTCGAGGCGACTATCGTCTAAACAAAATGCCCAATATCCAAGCAAACGCTGGAAGCAGACCATAGAAGCTTTACACTCATCAGCGATTCCCATGTAGGACTCCATGCCATGTAAGCATCACAAACGATGCACATCCTCGATTTCCATCTTTCTGTTGAATTCGCCAGATCCATCCCCTCAGAAAGTGACATACAATCACACACGTAGATTCGTAATACGTCCTCCATTGGAAATGGAAGTCATCAGGGAATTGGGTTTTCTTGAAAGCGTAGGATAGCAAGAGCAGATTGTCTGTCACCGTCCTTCTTCGGGCATGGTGTTAACATCAGAATTAACAAAACTCCTGGGATCAATCTGCACAAGGGAAGGGATTTCTAAGGATTCGTGTGAATCAGTAATTCCACCGTTTTACCGGAAAAGCTAGAAGTCCTTGTGTGAAAATCACAGAGAAATGTGTTTGGCAAACATTATATCCAAGCAGCTCGTGGGTATTATCCTCCACCGATTACCTAGTACTCACGAAAAGTATGTGTGAGAACCAAACCGATTTCCTTCTCTGTCGAGGTTGTATTGACCAAACATTCGATCTGCGACAGTTCTTAGAATATAGGTACGTTTCTCATAGACTCGTGATTCCTATTCTTCCTAATTTGAGAGCGCCATTCGACTCAGTCGATCACGCAGTTTTCTGGCGCTGCTTCTAATTAAAGGATGTGCCGAAGGATTTCACCTCATTTATTCAATCTCGTTAAACGGACAGTCAAAGCCCAGTTCGTGCTCACGGTGACCTTTCATCCCAGTTCACCCAGTTCACGGGAAGCGGTGTGTGTCAGGGTTGTCCCCTTTTACCTTTCGTTTTCAATTTTGTCATTGAGATGGTAATGGAGAGAACCTTATTCTTATGTGAGACCAGTGCCGTTGATATTTGTTCTAACAAGAAACGGTCTGACTGCGAATATGCGGCCGACGTTATGCCGCTGGGTTAAGACCCAAGTAAGTTGCAGATTATTCTCGATCGTCTGAACGATAGTGTGGGTATGTTTGGTATGCGTATCGCGCTCTCGAAGTGTAAGATGCCATTACACAACTGGAGTGGCTCAAAGTCTAGTCTTGTTCTTGCCGGAGACTAACTAGGTGAGGTGGATAGATTTAGTTACTTGAGTAGTTCACCTGGCGATTGTATACCGGATGAAGTATCTTCGCACATGCAGAAGATCCGACTGACATTTACCAATTTCGGGCATCTGCCGCGTCGGAATGATATTCACTTGTCGATCAAAAATACGCACAAAGTATGCACGGCAGCAGCGAGGTCAGTATTCCTCTACAGTTCCGAAATATGGTCGTTGAGAGTAGATGTGCGAAGACTTTTGATGTTTTGGACACCGCTGTCTCACAGTGTTGGCTGAATATGGTGGACGAATTTTATCAATAATTCAGAAGTTGAGCATAAGTTACTGAATCCTACGGCTCACTCTTTAGAACAAGCACTGAAGCAGAATAGGTTGAGGTGGTTGGGGCATGCTTTGCTTATGCTCACAGAACGACCGCCTCGTTGTATGCTGTTTTTCAAGGCGGGAGATTGTTCGAAGATGGTTTGAGGTGGCCAGTCGACGACATGGGAAATAAAATATGAAAACCTTAACCAGTGGACGGACTCGTGTGGGTGCAGTTAGACTATCTGTTTCGGGTCCACGAGATCCCCCAAGTGATAGTTTGAGAAAATCTCTGATATGACTCAGAGGCACAGTCTGGTGTTCTTGAATTCGAGACCTTTCTTATTTAGTACAGTGGATCTACTTATTATTTTGCAGCCGATCTTCTATTACTCCTCCTTTTTCTTTTTTTCTTTTTGAGCAGATGATGCTTTGAGGTTACAACATAAATCGGAGCATAGTGGTGTAAGGTTAATGATTGCATAAAATGGACTGAACTTGGATTTAAGAGGCTTTATAGGACTGGTCACGAGAACCTAACGTTCAGTCAAAGTAAGAACACCTGTTAATAAGCCTGCTAGGCTTCAACTTTACCAGCTGCGAACCATACACTTCGTTTCGTTTCCGAGTCGGTTAAGCTTCCATAAAAATAGCATTTATAAATAAAGTGCCTAATTGAATATGGAAAATGTAGGCACTTTAAACGTTTGAAAGCATTGTACAATCTGTTTTGAAACCGCTAACTTACCTGCTATAGCAAGTCCAGCTTGTCCTATTCGTCGACAGCGTTCTTCGATATCTTGTACGAAGGCCGTGTTCACCTCCTCATAATCAGGGTCATTTAGTACATGTTGATGAGCAACCGAGTTATCTTCTGCATCTTTTTGACTTAGTCCCCTGTAACAACATTTATTAGGTAAAAAAACGTACGTTAGCAACAGTTGACTATCATGTGTCTCTGTAATCGGCTCTTTTAAATCCAAAAGTCTATGAAGTCTCCATGTGATAAGTTTGATCAGCGAAACCACAACAGTAATTGCAATACTGTAAACCCCAGTAGCCAAAAAGGACTCCGGGTAAACCTAGCGGGATTATGATGCAAGTTTAACGGGAAAATATTCCTTACCAAGTGAAATACCAAAGGAGAGACGAAAAATAATATCCACAGATACAGATGAGTTATGTTGACGAAGTGCGTCTGTTGATAGTCCAAATAAAAGCCGCCGGTAAGCGAGGAAACAATATCTTCCCGAATAATTTTGGTCATCATTGAGAAACCCATCGGGAGGGGTATGTAGTGGGGAAACAACAGTCTAAAGGACTACAGTTAATCTGAGAATAAAGAAAAAAACCAGCATGAAGTGCAACTCAGACACCGGCTGCATAAACTGAAAAAACGGATAATGGCCACAAGCAACTAACAAGAATGGAGGAAGGGAGGTCCAAGGAGCCCAAGTAGACTAACACGACGTGGGAAGCCAAGATCTTCGAAGGATAAAATTACAGAAAGCATCGAGTGGCACCTTCAGCAGTTGGTACTATGAAGAATGTGCAAGACATCACAGAAACATTATCAGATGTATTGTGGTGAACGGGGCCGTTGTTGTGTCTTCCACAGCTAGAAGGGATTACTATCACAAAAACCCCGAGCGAGTACGGATGAAGCCGAAGGAAGCGAAGAGCAAGACCAAAGAGTGGAAATTAGACGGAATTTTTGTTGTAATCGAGTTGCATAACGACCGCCGGAAAAACCAGTATCAAACGATTTTGGCGTCACATAGATATAGGAAATCGTAGGAATCCTCAGGCTAGTTAAAGCACTCAATCTAGCAATAGAGGACGGCCGAATCACACAAATGAAGTCAAGCCAACAATACAGAAATTCAACCGACACACCGAGGTCAAACTTTGAATTGGTGTGAAGGATGGCGTGCTCCACGACCCAATGAGCTATACAGGATGCCTTATCTCAAGCCGGAGAT